>SSNS01000103.1:121519-272650 GCA_006937985.1 Aphyosemion australe | reverse complement strand
GATGGATGGATGGATGGATGGATGGTTGGATGGTTGGATGGATGGATGGATGGATGGATGGATGGATGGATGGATGGATGGATGGATGGATGGATGGATGGATGGATGGATGGATGGATGGATGGATGGATGGATGGATGGATGGATGGGTAGATGGATAGATGGATAGATGGACGGACGGTTGGATAAATGGATGAATTTGTATAAATATACAGAGTTATAACCATTTTTATGTTGGCTAAGGTCAGTTAGCTGTGGTGGCCATCTTGAACTGGGGAGACTTCAGAAGTTCATCGTTTGTTGAAGTTTTCCTAATCATTTCTTTTGGAATGATTCATTCAAGGTATAGCAGACGTTCTTTACTTCCAGGGTGGATCATCTATGGTCCACATAACTGTCAATCATTCTGGTGAAGCTAACGTCGTTGTGCATGCTCGCTCCCGGGTTAGCTTTCACTTCCTTCACGAACGCGTGCGCTGAAAGAGAAGGTTGGGCTCTCCACAGACGCCGCTGTCGCCGGCTTTCTGCTCGACAGGTAAGCTAAAGTTCAGCATGCTATTTGGAGAAATGCATTTCAGATTACTGCTAGAAGTTATCTACGACTATATTCTAACTTTCCAGCGTTGCTCATGCGCATGGAGAGGGCGGTTCTTTCCTGAAATTCAGAAACATCGTACGCATCACCTTTAACATCCATCCATGAGATCTGCTCAGACACAGGCAAAAACATTATTGCCCGACATTTACCTTTGGAAAAAATAGTCAGTTCATAAAAAATTTGCATAAACCAACTTAATGATCAAATTAAAAATGTGACATCATTATGAAATTACATAACAGCCAAAGTACTTTAACGTACGTCCGACTTGGGTCAAACTTCACCCAAAAAAAACAAACTAACAGCATTCCTTGTACCCTTTCCCAAACTTGGAAAGGTCATTTGAACATCTGACAAACGTTTGCATTCATAAAAATATAGATACTCCTCTTTTTTCCATGCTCGTCTATTTATTTCACATCTCAGTCTTAATCAGATCTGATGCTGGTCCACTCTGGAGCCCGTCATCTGCCCCACCCATACAGCAGTCACTCAGCACAACACAGGAATAAAGGTTAATCCAGAGTGGACGTCTGGAGGAGCTGTGCACTCTTGAGTTAGATGTACGGCCAAATGGAGAACTCTATCCATCAGCGGTCACTCGCAAACACCTCAGGAAGGAGGAGGAGAAGTGGAGAAGAGGACGACGTCACGGCGCAATGTGCTCCCTCAGCACAGCTCCTCAGATGTGGTCTGGCACCTAGTTCACAAAGTCATCCAGATCCACACATTGCCTTCATATATCTCTGGAAAGGAGTGAGCGGAGAGTGTGTGAAGGGGAATGAAGAGGAGAGACGGAGACTGGGAGTGTATGACAGAGGAGCAGGAGGAGGGGGCGAGTGCTGATGGGGAGGGAGAGAAGAAGAAAGGGAAGAGCGAGTCCTTTGTGTTTACTCACACCAAGTCACTGCCAGAAACTTTAGACCACATAAGCGATTCACTTTTGTCATCTTTGCTGACCCGGTCCCATGTAAAAGATTGATGAGAGAGATGATGAGCTAAAATAAACCAATCTCACAGTCACTCACGCAGACAGACAGTCATGGAGGCAGGCGAGCAGACAGACAGGCCCTCTTCGGTGAGCAAAACCAGACGCAGCCTCTCTCAGGCCAAAATCACCCCCCCCCCCCTCCCCTGCTCTTAAACGGTCATTCAGTAGCAGGCTGCTGCCCTCTTTTGTCACTGGATAAACACTCACACATGCAAAAAAAATCACTTCCTGAAAACTCATTTTGCTTAAATTTTCAGTTCAAACTCATTTCAGTATCAGATGAAGATATCATGAGTAAATATAAAACAAGTTTTTGAAATGATGATTTTGAGTTTTGACAGAAAAAAATATTTGCAAATCAATCGGGCTCAATGTGAAAAAGTGACCCTTAAATTTAATAACAGCCCCAACTACAGCGAAGCATCTGTGAAAACTGAGTCTGGGTTTATTTCAGACTGACTGGAGGGTTTTCCAGCATGAAAGACCTGTTTAAGGTCAAAGGTCAGATGTTCTTCAGGATTTTCCAGTACTGAGGTGGTGAAGCAACCAAACAGCTCCAGACTATCACTCGACCACCACCATGTCCAGCTGTTGGGTGTTTCTTTACCACAGATGGAGCACACCTTCCAGAAGGTTCTACTTTTGAGAATATTTTCCCAGACGTCCTGGATGTGTTTTGGTAAATGTGAGACAGGTCTTTATGTTTTGGCCTCTCTCGTGGATGCTGCTTTTGCCTCCTCACCTCTTTCTTACTGTTGAATCATGACCTTAACCTTAAAGAGGTGAAAGAAGTGAGGCCTGCAGCACTTAGATGTTGTTCTGGGTCCTTAAGTTTGTGAATTTCTATAGAACGGGACACAATGTTTGGCTTTTTGAGATTTTTTAGTCTACTTCCTGTTATCAGACTGGTTCTATAGCATGATTTCTTAATGAGGTCCTTCACTCACATTTTTAATACATTTGCAGTGGTCTCTGGTACGCATGTTTCAGCACGGAGAATTCAGCCAAAGGAGAAAGTAGCTTCAGACGGCAGGATCTGGAGTCCCATTTCCTGACATCTCTCCTCTGATTGGCTAACAGCAACACGACTCTACCACTGACTCTGTTTGCTCTGCAACGTTGATGTTTTATCTCCACTAATAACACAAGCCTGGAGGAGTTCTGCTGTGTGGTGGAGTTGCTAATGCTAACGGTTAGCTTCTACTAGCCTGTTTCCTGGACGCTAAACCAACAACAGCCTTCCCCGTCGTGAGTCAAGATGGGTGAGTCCATGAATGTTAAGTGACAGTGTGACGTAGATCTGTCAGGCTTTTCTGATCCTAGAGTTTCATCTAGAGTCTATTTTCTATCAGAAGCTAATGCAGGAGATAGGTGGAGGAGACTATTTTCATGTTCAGCCTGCATGAAAAACGTATTCCTGTTGCTTTGGAGCTACAGCTCTAACCTAACATGCAGGTTTTTGGCCAGTGGAGGGAAACCAGAGAAAACCCACGCATGCATGAGGAGAACATTCCCCACACAGGAAGGCTTCAGCTCAGATTTAAACCGGCAACCTTCTTGCTGAAAGGCAACAGAACTCCCAACTGTGCAACAATGCAGGGTGTAGCTAGCAGAACTGAACTGAACTTTCCAAATAAGTGAATTCATGGTTGGACAGCTTTTATCGCTATAAATAAAATCATTTGAAAACAGCATTCTGTATTTACTCATAAAAGGGTTTAAATAGTTTTTTACATCACAAATGAATCAATAAAATAACCATTAAAATAGTTCAAATGTTATATATTTAATTGTTCTCTTGATAAACGTGAAATCAGTCTTCCTCCAACCGGAATAATAATCAATATCAAATCTGAACCATCCTAAACAACTTCCAGTATGATGTAACTGCACAGCTCAGAGCTCCCCTCGTTCGCTCCACAGAGCTGCAGCTTTTATGAATCCATAAAATGATGTCTTGTTTTAACGAGAAAAGAAATTCATTGCTACCGTAATTGGTAAGTGCCCAAATCATTAAGCCCTAATGCGGGGCATTTCCTTTGGAGGTAGTTTCCATTTAAGAGACAAGTGTCTAATTGGTGAGTTGTTGAAAAGCACCACTACCTCCCCAGAGATCGTTTCTGAAATCATATAGAGGATAATTCCCTTTCAATTAAAAGCCACACTATTCCAGGTTTTGATTTAATTGAATGCGTTTATTCAAATTGAGAGGGTGTGCGGTGGATTTGGGGGGGTGTTCTCGGGGGTGGGGAGTGGGGTTCGGCGCCATGGTTCCATTAAGGGTGGTATATTATGAGGCCAGGGCGAAAATATCACTCTGTCCCAGGAAAATAGAGCAATATCAGAAACAGATTGCTGGAAAAGACGGAACACTCCAAAGTAGACGGCGGCCGGCACGGGTGCAGATTGAATAAACAACACTGAGTGCAAAAAGCATAATGCTGAATAAAGATGGCCTGCTGCTGCCGCTGCCAACGCCGTATTTGAATATTATTGGAATTAATTTGTCAGCCGATACCGAACATTGTGACCATTTGTCAGGAGACTGAAGAGATTGCAGTTTTTCAAAGAAATGCATGCGTGGAAAAAAGCAAGAACGAAGCCAGAGTTTAGATAAAACACAGTTTGTGGCTACCGGGTCTTTGAATCAGGGTGGTTAGTGTGACGCCTGAAGCAAATTCAATATTATTAGAATTACAGCGTGACCAAAAAAAGACTTGAAACTTGGTGAAATTATGAATCTCGCTGCTTTTATAAAAAGTAAAAAAAAAGTTGATCTTCATCTCCCCATGGTTGTGTTTGTTCTGTCAGCGCTCCCGCTCCCACCCGTCCCTCCCTCCCTCCCACCTCCTCTCCCTGGCAGGTGTCACACCCACACTGTGGCCTCTGGGCTGCAGTAGCAGTGCAGCGCACAGAGATAAGGGCTGTACGGAGACAAGCGCACATCCTGTATGAGGTTAGGGCCCCACCAGTGCAGAGCTCCGCTGCAATGTATGCTTGTCTGTGTGTGTGCATGTGTGTGTATGTGTGAGACCGCAGGCTCCTTTCCGTCTCCACGCCAATGAGGACAGAGCCTGCGGTTGCCAGGCGCAGGTGTGTGTGTGCGTGCAGCGATAAAGAAAGACCTGAGAAACTCCGCCGTGTTCTGATCTCATGGTCGTTTTGATAAGTCTGCGTGCAAACAAGGTCAGAGGGGGTGAGGCGGCCCTGCCGTTATGACGGCGGTCTACAGTCGTGAGCTCACTGTACTCCCCTGCTTTCAACTCCCCTCAGTGAGGCTTGTCTGCGGTTTGAGATGACAATGTTCAACGCAAAAAGGTTTCTGTCTGTATTTCATTGTCAAATATCCTCACTGATCCTCCTCCTGCCTTGCACTTAGAGGGAGGAGGATGCCCGCGAAACTTGTCGGTGGGCCAGGATTAAAATTCACATCGCGGAGCCATTTTTCAAAGACTCTGAGCTGAACTTTGACAGTGAAAAACCAAGTTTGTTCACTCTCTCTTTCACTCATCATGGGACTGCAATGCCCTCTCATGGCTGCGCGAGTATGCACACAGCGTGTGGTTTGAACGGAGAGGAAAAGTGAAAGCAGTCCTCCCACAACGCCAGAGAGACGTTCTGTTGAGTGATTGTGGACACGTTCAAGGGGAAACATCACATGTTGTTAACACCCAAAGGCTTTTGAGCTTTCTGTTGTGTTCTGTGAATCGCTCTGCCGCCGTCCGACCCTCGCTGTGAGGAAGGGGCATCGCCGCCGCTGTTGATGTGTGTCTCTATAAGGACAAATCTGTGTTTACCAGCTTTGTGTGGACTTATGAATTTATGTATGTGCACATGTGATAACAAATTTTCCAATATACCCAAAGCTGTGATATTGCTTGAAACTACTGAAGTTTATGCATGCTTGGCAGACTCTCTCACTTACACACACACACACACACACACACACACACACACACCGGATATCATCTACAGGCCATCTCACAGGCCATCCCATCAAAGGAGCAACAATTTCGCCTGGCTTTTCCTCCCTAAATGTGACACTGCTCTCATAATAAGCAGCCTTGCATATCAGCTCAGTGGAAAGAGATGCAACTGGAGGAGGGGGAGGAGGGAACGGAAGGAGGAAGGTGAGTTGAGAGAGGGTGGGGGGGTGGATAGAAATCGCAAAGACTTCTGTCACTTCATGAAAAATAGCTTCCCCTTTGGACGGAACTTCACAGGCCACAATCAAGCGGTGCCAAGACGCTGCAATCGTGGCAAATCAAGTCAGCATCTATTAATAATATTTCTGGGGCTGCTGCGGTGAGTGCGCGGCGTGTCCTCCCGCTGTCACAGCCCCGTGATGGAGCGCTGCCTTTATCTCAGCTCTGGCACGCTTCTGTCACCGTGATAAACAATTCACACACAAATATGAATAAGGATCCTCCCAGTAGGCCCCTACACACCCTGCCTTTCCCCCTCGTTTTCTAGATGGGGGGAATGTAATCTTCGGGCTTCCTCTCCTTTTCCTCCCCTTTTCCCACTATCACTCTCTTTCTCTCCATCTATCTCGTCTTTCCCCCTCTTTGCTCTCCACGCTCCCCTCCGCCACCTCCTTTCTCTTTCTTTTCAATCTGTCTTTCAAAGATATGTAAATGACCTCGAGATGGGACCCCGGCGCGTAGGTGGTGTAGCGTGAATGTCAAAGCCTGGGCCTGTGAACCCTGCTCACTCACTCACACACACACACACACACACACACACACACACACACACACACACACACACACACACACACACACACACACACACACACACACGAGCCAGGTTTCTTTTGAGAAAAGAGTCACAGTCCAGTTGTACACCAACGACTCCGAAACTCCATCAATTAAAATTTCTTGAAATTAGCGAGCGAAAAAGTGATAATTAATGAATGAGGCTCTGTTTCATTTCACTGCCTGCCAGCTGTGCCGACTGTCATCCCAACACCACCTTCATTGCTGTAATTATTCAAACACAATTCTTTTTTCAGTTGGAGAAAGACTACACAAGATGATGTGATCAAAACATGACAGAAATCACATTTAAAGAACACAGGAAGTTACTTGTAAATGATCCTTCGTTGCTTTGCCGACAAACACAAGCTCGACTGTCTCTCACAAACCCTAAAGGTGTGTTTAGTTTTAAAAAGGAGGCTTTAAAGGGTTTGCAGGGGAGACGCCAACATAAGGTAGCTTTAATTTTAGACTTTTTCTTCAATAACTCTCAAGCTTAGGGTCATAACTATCAAACATTAGGACAAAAGTTCAATACGTTTGGTTAATGGTAATAATTTAGTGCACAATTTATCAATGAACAGATATAGAAAACACATTTTAACCCTTTAGGTGCCAAAGTTTTTCAAAACTTTTGCAATTTTGAAGCAATTTACCTAGTTGAAAGCATCTGTAGGACACATTATTGTTCAGCTGAGCAACAAAAAGGATTTATAATGAACTTTGCTCAGCAATACATGAAAAATGCAGGATATGGCTGAAAGTAACTAAATGTTTGGTTATTTGTAAAAACATTTTAATAAATCTTTGTAGAAATGTGACTAAAAAAAGAGTCATGCATGTTTCTCTTAATAATATTAAAGCATAAAACTCCATGAATTTAACGAGTTGTTTGTTTTTGTTTTTTGGTTCAAAAATACATTTTAGCTGATTGTTAGTGACAAGAACAGGTTAGTTTTATAATGTTGCCACAATTCTGCTGTTAAAAGGAAATTTACCATATAGTTTCATTAAAGGTGGAATATGGAACAATTAAATGAAAAGCTATATTTTTAAATAATAATCCCTCCACGGGACGTTTAGAGGTGTGCAGAATGAAGGTACAGTATTTCCTTTAAAATCTATATTTTAATTTAAAAATAATCAAATATTTATTTTGACAGTCACGACACTGGGTTTATGTTTACGTCTACCAGCCACTAGAGGGCACTGTTGCGGGTTGCCAAATATGGTAAACAGTCCGCTCGGCACTGTGGAAAATGGCGGACTCTGCAAGTCAAGCAGCTGCTTCTGAGCCCAGAAGATGTCGTTACCCTTCTCAGTAGAGGAGCAACTATAAAAGATCTAAAACCAGAGTGAGTTTAGGTCGTCACTGGACATGGGGCTGGCTGCTCACTTCACTGTGAACCTGGCATCCCGACGACTGGAAACCTTGTTCTATTGTTGCAGCTACAACCTCCACACACTAGATGTCGCTTTGGTGTTCCTGTTCCATATTCAACCTTTAAAGGCTTTTTATGTACATAATATTTTACATAAAGGTTTTTTTTTGTTCGTCAGCAGGACAAAGTTCCACCATTGTTGAATTCATGTTGAGGGCCACACACGACCACTGCAGGGACCGCATGTGGCCCCTGGGCTGCAATTTGGACACCAATGTTTTAAAGCAAAAAAATTACCCAAGCTTTGTAAAACTTTACATGATTTTCAAACCATTATAGTTTTTATGTAAATAAAAAAACACCTTATCACACAAGTTTACTAAAAAGGCTGAAATACTCATGGCACAGTAAAGCGTTTACTGTCAAAATGCAAAGAAAGATTCTCAGCTGTACTAAAAGACTTTCTAAAAAAATGTGTGAAATTCTGTTTAAAAATGACTCAATTTCACTCTATAATTTTAATAACGACCAGGTCAGAAACAGCATTATTATGCATTAGTCATCACTTCCAACAACCAGCACATTTTACGTTCCAGTAACCTAATCTCTATGGTTATTCCCAAAGCTCGCACCTCCTTTGGCCGCTCCTCATTCCAGTTTGCTGCTCCCAATGACTGGAATGAACTGCAAAAATCACTAAAGCTCACTACCTGCGTTCCATTATCTACCTTCAATAATTCATTGCAATCAATAGTTTCTGATCAATGCGCCTGCTTCTGAGTACTTAAAGATTGTTTTAGGTCTGTTTTGATGACTTGTACATATTTTATATGAGAACAGTCCTTTGTTTTTATGTCTAGCTGTTTTATCTTATTTTTATGTATTTTTTTTTTTTTATCTTATCTGTTTTTCTTTGGTGTAAAGCTAACTATGTGTCTGTTGCTGCTGCCTCTTGGCCAGATCGTCGTTGTAAATGAGAATGAGTTCTCAATCGACTCATCTGGATAAATAAAGGCTAAAAAAACAAAAACAAAGCAGGTTATTTTTAGGGTACAAAGTAATAGTGGGTCTCTTCTCCACAAATACAGTGTCGGAGCTTCTAAAATACCCAAAGAGAAAATGATTATTAAAACGTTTGTATTTTCACAAATCATTCTTCCACCATGGACATCTTCATTTACTGAACAGATTTGAAAAACAACATAAACTTCTAGGATGTTTGAAGTCAGAGTCCAACACTGTCTTTATTCTTACCCCCAACAGAATGACATTTCATTACATTTTCGTGGTGTGGGCATTAACCCTTATTTGCTCCTAGTGCATTTTTTTGTGCACAAACACTAAAATCGTGACTTTTTTGGAAAATATGACATTACACAAAAACTACAAAATGAGCAAAAAATATTTTTATGCCCATTTGTCACACTACAAGGCAGAGGCAATTCACCCCCAAAGCAGGTCCTCATTATTTGATCAGTTCTGGTTTTGATCATAAACCTGGCGATAAAGGGGCTAAATCTCAGAAACACATATATTTTAGTATATTTTGTGAGGGCTGAAGCTGAGATTGAAATTCATGTAAAAAATGAGAACTTATGAAACGTTATATAATATTTCTATAGGAAGGAGTAGAAACGCTAGAAAATTAAAGGTTTATATGAAGGTTAAATAGATCAAAATACTTTTTATTTAAAGTCCAGTCCAGTCAAGTTGTTTTCACACATTGTGCTTAAGTTTTTTGTCAGTAAACTTTACATTTCTAAATAACATTATAGATGTTTCTTCTGTTTGGGACAGCTTTATTTACACATTAACAAGGTTTATATATGCATCTGCAATAATTCAACATAGTCATATTAGGGCCAAATGCAATGATTGGATGTTGTACTGATGAGAACTTTTAGCTTTAGCTCCTCTTAAAACGGCTACGATGACGATAGATAGATAGATAGATAGATAGATAGATAGATAGATAGATAGATAGATAGATAGATAGATAGATAGATAGATAGATAGATAGATAGATAGATAGATAGATAGATAGATAGATAGATAGATAGATAGATAGATAGATAGGCTGTGAGATGTATTTGCACGTTTTCTTCTCTTTTCAGTGGAGTGCAGTAGCACAGTTCACACCTGGTCTGTTTGGTGTCTAATTGTCACTGGCTGCTCCCCGCCAGGCCGAGTCCCTCCATGTCCGCGATGTAATTTCGTATTTCCGCAGCGAAACATCCAAACAGGCCTAAATGAGATTTCACTCAGCAGGACGGAGCCTGCAGTGGGGCGCTGATGATGAATGTATTGTAAGATTGATTAGCACCAGTAAGAAGTGTGGCGGATGTGGCCACCGGGTGTGTGTGTGTGTGTGTGTGTGTGTGTGTGTGTGTGTGTGTGTGTGTGTGTGTGTGTGTGTGTGTGTGTGTGTGTGTAAGTGAAACAAAAAGAAACGAGGTTAGTGGTGCAAAAGAATAGATGTTTGCGTGGTAAAGTGCAGCGCTATGTGTGATGTGTGCGTGTGTGTGTGTACGTGTGTGTGTATATGTGTGTGCATGCATGTGTGTGTGCGTGCGTGTGTGTGTGTGCGCGTGTGCGTGTGGGTGTGTGTGTGTGTGTGTGTGTGTGTGTGTGTGTGTGTGTGTGTGTGTGTGTGTGTGTGTGTGTGTGTGTGTGTGTGTGTGTGTGTGTAAGTGAAACAAAAAGAAACGAGGTTAGTGGTGCAAAAGAATAGATGTTTGCGTGGTAAAGTGCAGCGCTATGTGTGATGTGTGTGTGTGTGTGTGTGTGTGTGTGTTGTGTGTTTGGATCAACTTCAAAGAGTGTCACTCAGGTGAGAAATGAGACATGCTGGAGAGCTGAGGGGGAAAAGCATGAAGTAAGAAACAAACAAGGTCTCTCCTTCATAAATTCAATATATCGATACCATCAAACATTAGCATAAACCCATCCTAACAAGGAACACTATGTAGTAGTCATTCTTGAGGAAAAAAATCTATTTTACTTGTGATACTTCAACATATTTTCAACTCTCAATAATTGGGTATCACCTGTCATGTTCTATGTAACGTTGGAGTGATGCTTTTTATTCAGCCGCGTTTCCACAAAGAGATATTTGTGTCTAAACTCAACTTACATTGAACAAAAATGAGTGCTCATCAGGAGAACTTCTTCAATCTTGTCACAACTGATAAAATTATGACTTTTTCTCCATAAAGCATCGGAGTTCAGCACTAAATATAGGATTAGGAGATTGGATGTTGTGTAGGAAACACAAAGCATCTAATGACATCCACATTCCAGCTCAATAGTAGATATTGCAAAACAATATTTTTCAATTAGTTTTCATTTTTCAGTGTCATGAGAACTTAAAAATAAGGTTTTATTTTGCTGGAATTGTCACTTATAAAAGTTATTTATGTCTTCCAAGTTATGCTTTATTAAAAGTTTGTTGCTTTACGCGTTAAACACGCATCACAGTCACATCCTCTAAGCATGTTTAATTTCTCTTGTACTATAAAAGTTTCATTTGAAAGTTTTATGCTGTTTCTAAGTTTTTGTTTCTTTCATAGCTAACAAAAGAGGAGGAGAACGGGGAATGATTGTATTTCTTTGGCACTTTTCTGGTCTTTTAGACGATCTAAAGTGTTTTTACCCTTTAACTCGTATTTGTTGGGCTCAGAATGGGGTGTTTATGGGATCTTGCTCAATGACACTTAAGGAATCTCCTCAAATGGAAAACTATGGGTCTTCCTCCAAATTGTCTGGCCAATGACCTCATTCAGCTTAAACCAGGATGTGATTGTACTTCAGTATTTAAACTACGCTTGAAGACGTGTGGTCATGCTTCGACCCTCACCAACAGTCATGACTTTTGTGAAATGGGCAACATGAACAAGATTATGAATACAGAAAAGCAATATGAGTTTCTTCCATGTGGTGCCCGGGCTCAGGGTTAAACATGAGGAGCTTGGAAATTGGGGAGGGATCAGTCATATCCCTGGGCTGTCCGGGAAACGCTCACCTGAGATGCTGGTGGAAGTGGTTACAGAGAGGACAACCTGAGGTTACCTGCTACGGAGCAAAGCAGATGAGACTCATCACTCAGCAAAACGAAAGCAGCGATGTCAGTCGTGTGTATTTTAAAGAATGAGGATCAGATCTGAGAAATATTCAAATTTAAGGAGAGAATTTTCGAGGGATGTGAATGACAATGGAGGTCTCCTCTTCATCTTTGTCATCAAGCTTGAAGATCTCACCATTTAAAGCAGCAATCTGGAATTTTCCCCTTTGCTAAGTTTGTTTATGCCATCTGCCATTAAACCAAAAAGAAGATGAAGGAGATCATGTTTAATGTCATATATAATGTTGTTCCTCTCCACTGCCAGGATTAAAGATATGAAAACACACTGTTGCACGTCTCGATAGATACTGCAGTAAATAAGTCGTCAGGTCACATCTATTAATGTAATCTACATAGATAAGGAATCGCATCTCTGCAATAGACTTTTATTTTGAAAATTACCAGATGTTTTGCACTGGTATCGTGTGTGATTTCTTGTTTAGCCCTATGTTAACTGAAAACTGACACATCCCAGAAGCCTCAAAATAAAACCTGATCCTATCTTTAGTTGCGCAACACGAAGCACTGCTTCTGGGACGCGCCTGAAAAGATCCACGGCCGGTTTGGATCAACCCATAGACTATAATGGATTCTATCTGAAGCAGCTACGTTCCGCGCCGCTGATGCCTCCAGTGTGGTCTCAGCTTTAGACTCACCAAATAACCAGGCATACATGTTTTCTGGTCAGTGTGAGGAAATACGAGTAACCAGAGTAAAGCTATACAAAACTGGGCCCCAGTCAGGATTTAAACCTGCAACCTTTTTGCTGCAAACCTGGTCTTGATGGTATATTCTAAAATAAAGATATTTGGACCAGTGTGAAGAACGGTTCTTTGTAAAAGTAAAAAACAGTTTTGTTTTTTGTTTTTTTATATGTCAGCTGAGCTGCTTGAGAAAACCGTCTTGTCAATGTTTACTTGGTCAAAACTACATTAATATGTGCCAGTTCAATCAAATGTAACAACAATACATGGATTTGATCAAAGCACTGAGTTTGGTAGCCCATAAGAAAAGGTTATGAACTCGACTGAACCTAAACCAAACCAAAACACCTACACGGCATCACAAAGAAAAAAACATCATTTTCCTGGAAATGCAACAGAGTCGGTGCTTTTGTTTTCCTTACGAGCCAGATAAACACTGTTTTCTAAAAGAAAACAAGCCTTTTGATTTCATTTGAGACCGGTTACAGCATAGCAGGACACTGGTCGTCAGGATTTGGCAAGGGACTTTGTTTCCTTCATGAGAGGGAAATGTCTGTGCATCCCTTCCTGCTGGAAACTAGCCATCACACTTAGAGCCAAAAATGCAGCGCGGACAATCCAACCCCCCCAACTCCGTTTTTAATGGCCGTACACAGAGGCAATAATCATAAAAAGCCAGGGACTCTTTCTGAATGGTTACTGACATTCGTCTTCTACAGTAACCACAGCTCCAGTGCTGGGCAATTTCCCCTCAACATGCAAAACTGTGAGGACAAAATGTGGGACCTGCCATTCTCCATGCATATTAAAGACACTTGTCATCAAGACGTCACCCAGGAGCTATGAGAACAAGAGGTACAGTTCCTCCGAGACAGACTCACTCACCATCAAAACCATGAAATTAGACCCAGGAAAATATCCTTGTGATGGGAAAAATGCTACACTTTAGTGCATTTTGCATATAAAAAAAACTGAAACGGATGCATGTAAATTGCCTGTGCCACAAAGACAAATTGGTAATTCAGGTTTGGAATGAAAATGACACTAAAGTGCAAAAAGGAAATGGTGCAGCGTGAAAGGAATAAGGGTTGTTAAAATGTCACATTTGAGATTCTGTGCCTTTAGGAATCGAGATGTATTGTTAGAGGAAATGTGATAAACGCAAGCCAAATGTACGGGTAGCAAATAGAGCTCCGTGTACAACCACGTTGTCTTAGTCGACGAGCTCAGAGCGACGCCCACAGAACAGACACATACACAATTTGTGGTTATATGCTTCCTTGCACCTTTCTTTTAGGAACTCATATGTTTTCTCCATAATGACAAAAAAAGAGCATGTAACCCACACAGTGACATTCAAAGCACAAATGAAAACCAAATGTTGAGTTGTTCAAAGCAGTGACAAATTTCAGAAACACACTGTGTGCTCATGCACTTGCAATGAAAGCAGGAAGAGAAAAGCGTTAATGCCTGAAGTCTTAATGTGTATCAGAAGCGCTGATAAGGCAACAGCAGATCAACCCGTACAGTTAACACCCAAACAAGCGTCAGTGGAAATTCTACGCGTTTGTTTGCGGTTTGTATTCAGTTTCTATTATTCTTCATGGAAGGCAAATCAGTATGGGTGCTGGTGACACAAGCCCCCCCCCACACACACTCCCTTCGGTTTGTCCCTGGGCTCCCAGATGCCCAAGACCAGTGCCCTCCAGGATGACAAATGGCCTTAATGAAATTGGACAACTCAGCATACATGCATAAGAGGATGTTAAATATTGATAGTGAAGATCAACGTAGCAGTGCATATTCCACTCTTTAATATTTTAAGTGTCAGACAGCCCTATTGTCTATCTATTGGGGGGGCTTGAGAGGTGTTTGGTGATGGTGGTGGGGGTAAATCAATGTCTGTGTCCACCAGGTCTCTTTGAGACACGTATGATGGCCGAGGCAGCATTCATTCTGTTACGAGTGACAGCACTCAGGTCTGCACTTTGCATATATGCTCAACTAAAGTGAGCCAAGGAGGGTGTTTTCATAAATTTTCATTCCGATCTTGCAGAATTATGCAGACAGCAGATGCAAGCAAACAAATATGCCTAAATATTTTCATGGAGTTTCCATTGGACCACAGAATAGGACACTCAAATCTGCATTTGAACTTGAACATGATTTTTGATGTGTATCCAGCTGGAAGGAGGAGATTTTGTGTCCAATCATGCCCTTGGAATCTCCTTTGCCTCTAATCTATTAATCACTTTACATTTCTCCAGTTATGAACGATTGTGTAATCTCAAATTGTGTGTGTGCGTGCATGCGTGTGTGTGTGTACGTGTGTGTGTATATGTGTGTGCATGCATGTGTGTGTGCGTGCGTGTGTGTGTGTGTGCGTGTGTGTGTGTATGTGTGTGTGCATGCATGTGTGTGCATGCGTGTGTGTGTGTGTGCATGTGTGTGCAAACCTTTGTTTGGGTGTGTGTGTGTGCATGTATGCATGTGTGTGTGCAGAGGCGCTGCAAGGGTCTCTTGGGGCCCCAGGCAAAAATTTTCAAGGGGGCCCTCAAACTAGGTTTCATCATACATATAGAATCCAACACTGACTGAACATTTCTTTATTACAAAGTGCATAATAGCCTTTTTTTAAAATGTAAACAATTAGCATGTGCATTTTAAAATTATAATTGTGAAGGCTGATGAAGAACAGAAAGTAACCAATAACTTTATGAAATCTTTATTTCAAACTTGAATTTGTCCTTAAGTGACAAGTGAACACTTCACTATCGGTTGGGTTACTTCAGCCATTGTGCAGGGTCATTTGATATCATTTCATATTGCTCCCAGAAGGATAAAATCTATTTTTAGCTAAATAAATAGTTATTGGAAATTTAAATAATGCTTGAATGAAGCTGAATCTAATAGTTGAGTGTTGTTCAAATAAAAAACAAGTTTGATTGGACAAACATTTGACATCACCTGGTTAGGTAATCTGTCCCTCCTCATGGTCACTATCTACAGAAATTCCTTCAACTGAGTGGACTTTCTTAGTGATATTTACATCATTTTATAAAAGCTATTCATGCAGATTATCTCCGCCGTTTCGTTTTCCGCTCTCTCTCCCGTCGCGGTTCGTTCCGTTTCTTTGTGTGATGCAGAGCAGCAGGTTTCCCTATAATAGCGATATTTTCAGTAACATGGACTAGCCCATGCAATACATCGTTGGAAAGCTTGTTTTATGCACTTTTAGAAACCCTTGGAATTATTTTAATTCGATCAACCATTCAGAAGTTATGACGCGGAGCATCAATGTTGACAAACTATCGAAGGAGGCTACCATAATGTACATTACACCAAAAGCTCTATTTTAAAGATTTCCAGCACTTTTGGAATTTTCCAGATATCTTGAACGGTTCAGGAATTACGGTAATGAGAAGTGCGCGCCCCAAATCCCATCGGCTGCTACAGGTAAAAAGCCGACACATTTTGAGTGTGGGAGGGGGAGAGGTGGATGGGGCCCCGTAAAGGGGGTGTGAGATGTCCAGCTGTCAATGACAACTTTTCAGGGTCTCACTAATGTTCTGACTTGGTTCGAAGCCTGTCGGTCCTCTGGGGCCCCCTTTGCCTTGGGGGCCCCAGGCAATTGCCTGTCTTGCCTGCCCGCAAACGGCGCCTCTGTGTGTGTGTGTGCGTGTGTGTGTGCATGTGTGCGTGTGTGTGCATGTATGCATGTGTGTGTGCGTGTGTGTGTGCATGTGTGCGTGTGTGTGCATGTAGGCATGTGTGCGTAAGTGTGGGTTTGTGTGTGTGTGCATGTATGCATGTGTGTGTGTGTGTGTGCATGTGTGTGTGCATGTGTGCGTGTGTGTGTGTGTGTGCATGTGTGCGTGTGTGTGCAAACTTTTGTTTGGGTGTGTGTGTGTGTGCATGTATGCATGTGTGTGTGTGTGCGTGTGTGTGTGCATGTGTGCGTGTGTGTGTGGGTGTGTGTGCATGTAGGCATGTGTGCGTGTGTGTGGGTTTGTGTGTGTGTGCATGTATGCATGTGTGTGTGCGTGTGTGTGTGTGCCAACGCTTGCGTGTATACAGTGTAGTTATCACAGTAGCAGAGCAGTACCTTCAGGGCGTGTCATTGCGCAGCACAGTAGCAAAGGCAAAGATCACATGAATAACCATTATTCAAATCGATTCAAATTAGGAGGGCACTCAAAGTAATCGGCTAATATCCTACGAAAAAAAAAAAGAAATCAATTCCACTCCCATTTGGACACAATTGAATGCGTCTGAAGAGGGCAATTATTAAACACACAGATCAGATCCATAATTGGTGGGGGAGGGGGTGTATTGTCATGAGGCCTAATGCACTTCCAGTGAGCCAAGAGAAGACACTTACTCCATGCTAGTTTGTGTGGCGGCAGTAGACGGAGCTGGCAGTGGAGAGAGTGTGGCGCTGCCAGGACTTCAGGAGGGGTTACAAAGGCTGGAGTTTATATTGGGGGGGGGGGGGGGCATTACCCTACAACCTCCTGAGACCCGAACTTTTGTTTGGTGTGCACTTCTCATAATCACATTAAAATACATTCTTATTGAACAGTAAGAAGATTTCATAAAATTTGTTCAAATTTAAATTCCTAATCTGATCTCCAACCTATCCTGGGTCAGCCCCAGGGTGTCGTCCTGAAGGAACATGACCCCTCCCAGGTAATGGTCTCAGATTAAAACACTGAAACTGGCTGGGGACAGATTGTGGAAGTTATTTGTGCAGGAGTTTCCAAAACATTTCAAAACATTTGCAAGAGTTCTCAGCTTTGAGTAGTGATGGGACTTATGGCTCTCATTTGAGAGTTGTTTAAATCAAAGAGCCGTTCAAAAGACTCAGTTTAAAAGACTCAGTTCTAAAGACTGAGTCTTTTAAACGAAGTGGAGCAATCTTCGTGGCAGCAGGGAAGGGAGGGGTAGCGTTATGTCGATGACCTTGGGAGGGGGGTGTTAATGTAAGACAACATGAACGGTTCTCTACAAGGACTCGGCTCTCATTGTTCACTTCGAAGAGCCGTTTAAAAGATTGGATTTGTTCGTGAACGTCACATCACTAGTTTTGAGTTATTCTTGTATCACTCAAACTTTGACCATGTTCATAATATTCTCAAGACTGATATTCTATAAAGACATGCATCATTCCAGGAACCCACCGTGATCCTCTTTCAACTGCTTTTAGTTAGAAAGTAGAAAAAAGACCAAACTGACACAACAAAAGGTTCTCCATGTGACCCGGCCACACGTAAAACTTATTGTAAAGAAAATGAGAGAATTTTCTCACTGTTTTATGTCTCCAGCTAGACGTCCAGGGCTCAGTGAGATACTGGGTTCAGCTTTCACCCTACAACAACCCCCTACCAATCTCCTTCCATATCCCCTGGAGGCTTGCTTGACTACGGGTCCCTGACACACCGGAGGGATGACCCTGGGAATCTCATTATGCATAGAACCAAAGTGTGCCCCCCTTACCACCAACAGACCCACCGCTGCAGCCACCCTCAACCCCACCGCCAGCAGCCCCCTACTAATGCATTTGCATACAGAAGACAGACCAAATAAGGTAATAAATCAGCAGCCTATATTCAAATGGTTTGCAGGGAGATTGAAACCCCTGCATACACTACTTCAAGTAAATTCACCCACATGCTGTGGAGCCAGATACCCATTCTCATCAGCGGACACAGGCACTGCATCCACCGGACACCTGATATAAATATATATCCCGCTTCACTGCATTGCCGAGGGACGAACCACCTCAATATATCAATATACATATGCTTATATCTCATATGCCTAAGGCAAACTAGCTACCTCAGTTATAAGGCTAGGCTCCGTGGCATCCGAAGGTCACAGCTCATAACTGAGGGAGGGGGGTGGCTATTTGAATATTGTGCTTAATGTAGGTCTTTGGACAGCACCTCTGCCAATTCACTTTGCCTCATCAATAATGAAATTGCCATGAACATGGAAATCCAGGCAATTTTCTTTAAGGTGGGATTATAGAGGGTTTCAATTTTCTTACAGCAGGCCAACATGTAATCGAGCCACGGTGCTTTTGTGTCGCCAACAAAGTGTTACTTTGCTTCACTTTGAAACGGCGTGATTCACAAGCGACATGAAGGAAGTGGGTGAGAGCGTTGCACATGCTTGATATGGCTGATTATAAAAGTCTGAGAATAAATAAATAGGAATGTCTGGCTGTTGTGTATGCTTGAATAGGACACAGTGAGATGGAATAATAAAATCAAATCTCCTAAACGGAGTAAGATATATTTGTGAGTGTATGCGTGCACTCGCGCTTGTGCTGACTGGCACAATAAAGCGGGCCCACTATGATTGCATTATGATCTGGTGGAAAATGAATTCTGCTTAACAAGCCACCCCACCACCCTCCTCCCCCTCCATGCACACACACACACAACCAGCCCCGACCAACACACTTACTTCCATTCCATTATTTTCAATAAAAATGGGGAGAAAAAAGATGCATTTTAAGATACATGCAAATAGCTATCCATCAATCAATTTGTTGGTCCCAAAACTACCATCAAAGGGGCAGAGGCTGTGAAGTATGCAATTCCCCATCAACAAATGGGGGATTGAAACAGAATCCTTCAAGCTTAATTAATGGGAAGTCTGCCACTATTACTTGGTTTGTTTAACGCGCCTCACACAGAGGGCAAGTTGTCCTTTTTTGAATCACTGCACCGAATTCCACTTGTTCAACATCACTGAACTGCTTTTCATGCAAAAAAAACAATCCATCTCATTTTTAATCCTTTTCCCCTCGTGGGTCGACATGTCATTATTTTGATCCCCACGTAGAATGGCTTCACACATTCATATCGCATCACTCAGAGGGCGTGTGGCAGTAATTATCACGAGGCAGAGATTTCTATTTGTAGAATAACTACCTTCAGTTAGGCAGAGGCACTGAGGCAGTCATTTCTGTTTCATCCCAAAAGTTCAGCCCTGCACAAAACCACGCTCATCTCCAGATAGCCAATTACGTCTCGGTAAACAGCCACTCCGGTCCTGTTTTTAATGAAGCATGGTTGCAAATCTATAATCAAAACGCACGCCAAGAAGCCCATGAAGTTTGTTCAAAAAATGTCAATCTTGAACTTTCTGTAGGGAACCAAAATGGAAATGAGTCAATGTAAATAATGGTTTAATAAAATCCCCTCCAGTGTAAATCCAGCAAGAAATTCGCCAAAATACGGGAAACTTTTCAACCTCTTGAGCTAATAACTGGTAACAGAAAGAGGGCTTAGACAAAAGATCAGTCAAGCGTTCATTTGAATATTCAAATCCTTTTTAATAAAACTCGGCTTGATTCATTTCTCATAGATTTGCACCCCCCCCCCACACACACACACACATATACGCACAAAAAAAAGATCACTTTGAATGGGAAAGAACATGATTTGAATTTTCCTGGAGAAAAGAAAGACCATGGATCAGAAAGTATTCACCTGTTAAAGGCCATTGTCTTCAGGCAGAAACGCCACCCCAGCATGTCTAAACACACACACACACACACACACACACACACACACACACACACACACACACGAGATGTTCATAGGTCCATTTCTAAAATAAGTCTAGAGTGATATTCGCTGCTGTTAGACAGCGTTTGGTTTTTACTGAGGTAAATCTACATGAGTGAAATGCTCGACGGCGTAGGGCCACTCAGAAGAAAGAAATAAGACAGAATTTAGATTAAAGTCAAAACTTTAAGAAAAAAAAAGTTGAAAAGTTGAGGAGGAAAGTGAAAAATGATCTTTCTGAAGATTAAAAGGGGAATAAAAACCAAACCAGGCCTGATTCAAAGAGCTACGATACCCATAATGCCTTGGGTAAATGAGTTAGTGACTCAAATATCTTCTAATAATAACCATTACTCACATCTGTAAATAGCGTCCAAGTGGTTGAAGTTCTAGTGGAGACCTTTAACAATAATAAACCATTTTATAAAGCATTAACTGTTTATAAGTGCATGTGTATGTTTGAGACTCTTATTGTGAAAGATCAAAGGACGTTTCACTGTGGATTCAGCCAAAACACTGAGACCCATATTCAATGAAATGTCTAATTCATTTGTTGTAGTTGACTCAGCAAAACATTCAATAATAATAACAATAATAATAATAATAATAATAATAATAATAATAATAATAATAATAATAATAATAAAAACACAGCTGGGCTGTTCTTAAAATATTCTATTTTTTACTCCTTTTCTGGAAATGTTTGTTATTTTCTATTTTTCTTCTAAAGTGTGTCGATGTAAAAACTGAAAAATTAAAGTTGTATCCGTTCTTATCCGATAGCGTTTAGAACAACCTCAGCTTGGAGAAACAGTAATTAGTTCTGACTAGACTAACAGATTATGTTTAATCTGAGTGGGACCAGTAACAAAGGAGTTCTGCTGTTATGAAACAATTCTAATCTGGATTATATTCAAGCAGACATTATTATTGTGACATTTAGATCATCATAAATTTGTCTTTACTTGATGTTTACATGGACGTGGATATCTGCAGTGGAAATAAGTGGAATTTCACAATAATTCTGCCATAAGAGCCAAAAATAAATAACTAAAATAAAAAAACTGTGAAAATTATGGGAATGCAAAAGTGATAAAAATATGTTTTTGAGATTGGAATTGTTTGTAACATATAACTGGCCACCTTGTGACTAGCCGTTAGCTTGTCAGAACCAATCTCCTCCTACTTGCGAGCTTCGCTGCACGCAAATCCACACCGGGAGAGTCTCAGGCATGGAGCGGCTTCTCCGCCATCCTCCTCGCTGGGTTCATGAGATCACAAAATCCCTCGAGACTTCAAAGGTCACGGTTTGTTAATGCCATCCGCTATTAAACCAAAAAGAAGGAAATCACGTTTGATGTTATATATAATGTTGTTTCTTTCTACTGCCAGGATTAAAAACACACCACTGCGCTTCTCGGACGATGCTGAGAGTAAATAAGCTGTGAGGTCACATGTATAGACATAATCTACATAGATATGAAATCGCATTGCTGCAATAGACTTTTATTTTGAAAATTACAGGACATTTTACACTGAAACCACGTGTGATTTCCTGTCTAGCCCTATGTTAACTGCGGAAATTGACGTGTCCCAGAAGCGACTTCTGGCGTGACGCTTCTGGGACGTGCCTGAAAATTTCCGCGCCACAGCCGGTTTGGCTCATCCCCAAAGACTATAATGGATTCTTTTTGAAGCAGCGACGTTCCGCTGCCTTTCCACTGATGCCTCCAGTGTGAAGGAGCCTTTACAGGAAATAACAGTGCAGGTTCTAGTTTGTCTTGTGACTTCCTGTCTAGAATCTATCAATATAAAACCCAAATTCTTTATACAAAACAAAAATCTCAAATGATCTTGCCCCTCGCTCAAAGACTGGTGGAAAAAGCCACCAGATCCATGACTGTTTACAAGAGATGAACGAATGGAATTCACCAAAGTTGTAACACAAATGTTTTATATATATTATATTACATTACATTTAATTTTATTACATTACATTACATTATATTACATTACATTACATTACAATTATATTACATTACATCATACTATATTACATTACATTATATTACATTACAATTATATTACATTACATCATACTATATTACATTACATTATATTACATTACATTACATTTAATTTTATTATATTACAATACATTACATTACAATTATATTACATTACATTATATTACATTACATTACAATTATATTACATTACATTATATTATATTATGATTTTATATTCAAGTAACTAGGACTTTAAAAAGCCAGAGTTGTTTTCCTAATAATAAAAAACATCATCTTTGCTCGTTTTCTGTTTGTCATATCGGGAACAAAACAACCTTCTAAAACGCAGCTGCAGACCGACTTCCGGGTTCAGCTTCCTCGTGCTTTACTCGTCTTCATTCTCACAGCTTTTTTTTTTTTTTAGAGACATTTTTGTTGCGTTGATGCATCTGGTTGGATGGGTTTTCTTTCCTTTTTATGCCATAGAAGACGGTTTTCTTGCTGTAAGAGTGCAAAGTTACTGTGACTGGTGGAAGCAATGACACATCCAGTATTGCATCACGATTAACCTCTATAAAAGGTTTCATGTCTAAAGATCAGAATCAAGTGTTACACTTCAGCAGCACTGGAGCTCAACCCGCTCACTGGGAATCTCTCCCTCTCTCTCTCCACTGAGGGTGAGGTGTAAAAAGGCCTCGCTTTTGACTCCCCTTTCTTCTCTCAAGGCCTCAGCACTCATAAACAAAGTGATTTATTCAAACTTTCCATATCAGAATTCTGCTATCTAATTACTCCAGTGGGGACAGCATATTCCACTCACCTATGAGTTATGGAGAAGCTTTTTTTATGAGTGAAGTTGATGGAGGATCAGGCGAGGAGCTCATCATAAATCCTCAATAATGCAAACGTTTGAGGAATATCTCAAAATAAAAATGCAAATGTGATTAAGAATGGGTTAGCCTGTGCTGATATGGCAGCTTGTATCATCTAAAGAGATGCACAGGCGAGAAAAGTGCCACGTTCTAAGGAGGCACTCAAATAAATAAATAACACTGAGCAGCATCGATGGTGTATGCTAATATTTTCTTTGCACACATGTCCTACGCATCCGAGAGCCACACACATGCAGAGAGAGGAAGAAAAAAAGAAAGAAATGAAAGTGAACCCAACATTTTAATCTCACACCTACGTGGCCCTAACGAGAAGGCATAAAGTTTTAGGAGGGAGGATGAAGTGGAGGCTTGCAGATGCAAATGGGGCGCGCGGGAAACGGCGGAAGTACAATGCACGAGCTTGTTAGCGACTGAGAGGCGAACAGCGAGGACGATCGCGACAACTCGTCACTCGCCTTTTATCTCTCGTCACCGACAGATGAAAAATCACTGTGAATCCGCCACATCCGTCTGTATTAACATAACAAAGCCTCTGCAATGGGGGGGTGAGTGGTAGAAGGAGGCCATAGCGACTGTCCTCCTCAAATTTACCCAAAAGTACCAATGCACCAAACGGATGATTTCTCACACTCTTTAGCACATACTCTCTGATTTTTCTGTCTTTAATTTATTTCTTTGCTCCTCCCCCCCCCCTCTCTCTCACACACACACACGTTCACACAGGATGCGGTTGGTGAGAACAGATGTCGAGCAGCCATCTAAAGCAGATCCTCTCCAATCTTAGCATCATCTCAGTGCTCAGCAGGTCACGTCAGAGCGATATGAGTTACAGACAGGTCTCTCTCTTTCTGAAAAAAACACAAAAGAAAAAAGGGTCTCATCGCCTCTTTTCTTGTATTCCACCTTTTCATACCTCTCCGTCACCCCTCCATCCTTCTTCATGCAGAGCTCATCGGGCGCAGAAAGAGAGAGAAAGAGGAATGAAAGAAGGGGAAGGAGGGGGGATGGAAGACATTATGCATATGAAAATGTCCTGAAAGAGGTGTGATTTATGTATGCATTAGATGCAGATTCCATTACGGGCCAGTGGCTCAAGTGAGATCTTTCCAGGAACACCGGGGCAACCTGATCAGACTCAGTCTCATTACTGGCCATACGGGCGGCAGGAGGGTGGGAGTGGGAGGGGGTGGAAACTACAGACGGGAGGAGAGAAAAAGGGTGCAACCGAGGGAGAGAAGAAATAGAGGAGGCATATTTACAACCTGGACACACACGCCTCACCCACAGGGATGGAGTAAATTGCAATCTGCCCTCCAAGACCGCGGCAGATCACAGACAGGCCTGAAAAAAGACGAGCGGGGAGAAAAAGAAAACCCACGTCTGTGGATAACTGTGGTCAACTGTGAACATAGTTGTGTTCGTGCACCGGTCCACCAACCAGACGCCTGTTCTTAAAAGAATGTTTCACCCTAAATGGCCTTCTGTGTACTGTATGTGTTGCGATGCAGATGCATCCCTAAAATAAAATACATATATGCAAGTGCACGCCTGCAGTAAGCCGGGATGCTGCAGGAGGCTTGTTTGGCTTGATAATCACGTGCCTGCTGGAGATAAGGAAAAAGTGTTTTGTGAAAAGAAAACATGGGCTGCAGCGCTCCATCCCGGCTGACCCCCGCGCTGTAGCCCTTGTGATTGAGGTCATCCTGGAGATTCCTCGCTGGCCAGCCTAATGTGATTGCATCGGAGCAATCCCCTTAAACGCCATCAGCTCTGATCTGCATAGTAATTGGCTCGACTCTCCTTGGACGTGACCTTGGGGAGGGGTGCTGTCACTCCCAGTGCGCTCTCCTGTACTGGCAATCACACACACACACAAGTACATACAAACTCTGACACACACACATGGATGTGGTGGCTGGCAAGTGTTCAAACTGACGGAGAAATTCAGGTGACAGGTGTTAATAAACCACCAGGAAATGGGTGATACCACCTAATCAACATGTATTAAAAGGTACGACGCTTCGCACGTTGGCGCAGATGTCTCGTTTTAGGTGGAAGTCTTCAGGAAACTCGGTGTTTCAAGTGAGTTTGCAAAGGGAACAAACTGAAGTCAGCAGCTTCCCGAGCTGAGGAGAAGTGTAGCAATAGTGCTCAAAATGCCCTTAAAGCGGCTTTAAGTATGAATGAGTATCTTTCCATGATAATTCATAAGAGAAAGGTAGGGGTGAAGTCACGCTGCTGCAATTTCATTCCTCAAACAGCCCCATAACCTTCTCTCTTTTTGTCCTTCTTGCATCAGCACTATTTGTTGAAGATCTTAACAAAAGACAAAGAAGCAAATGTATATTTTATGACTCTATGCCTCTGGTTTATCTTCCTTTGTGGGGCTTGTGTATACAATCGAAACCAGCCCTCCAAGAGAAAAGCGCTTCTCCTCCTGTCCCCCGATGTCAACGACAAGGTAAGTTGTGGCTTTGGTTTCGGGTTTTTGATATGCATTTCAAACGAAGGGGGAAGGAAAAAACTTCACAACCGCAGAGGCTAATTTGCAATGGAGATTTTCTACTTTTTTTTCCTTTATTACTTTTATTATTGTTCTCTGCTGCGGAAAGCAAAACAGTCAAGGGTGTCAGGCGAGTGACAAGTTTGTTTTCCTGTAATGATTTCCGCAAACTTGAGGTCTGTTCTGTTTTGTTCCTTAGACAGTTTGACCTAGTTGGAGTGCGAGCATGTCCCCTCTCTCCTTCCCTCACTCATGCATTGTTAAAGCGCTGGGCCCGTATCAGGCACTCCCGAGTCATCACGCGTCTAATACGAACTCTTTATGTGGATCTCTGAGATTTTATTGAAAATAAGAGGAAAGAATATCATTTTTTTGGTTTAAAACCATAAAAAAATCACCAGGAGAGAGTTTGCTTCGATCCCCCGAGAAGGGAGTTTGACATTGAAGCCGCCGTGTGTCCCCACTCCCCGAGTGACCCTTCTGCGTGACCACCGCCACGTTTGAAACATCAGCGTTGAATCAGGAAGGAAAAGTTTCTGAGGCGTTCTGGAATGGCTCGGGGGGGAGAAGACTTAGACCCAGAGGATTTGACTGGAGCACACCCAGAGATACTCAAGGAAAAAAAGGCAAAAAAAAAAAAGAAGAAGAAGAAGTGCTTTGTTAGAAGAGCGAGAGGCATCCCTTGGGCTGTCTCTTTGAATAAGCCAGGAGTAAAGCATCCAGCAGCAGCTCCAACCCCGCTGCACCCTCCACTTTCCCTCTCACTCACTCCACCATCTCCTCCCCTCCCTCCCTCCCTCCCTCCCTCCTCGCACCATCTCCCCTCCCTGCTCCCTTCAGAGCGGCGGCGGTATAATTGTGCCACAGGGTTTTAGGTGGTGTGACATATCTGTCACCTGGAGACGCGGCGCACCGTGCTCTCCGGAGAGGCCTCGCCTTCCTGTTGGGTGTCGTGGGGGATCGAGAGGAGCTGCCTGGCTGTGGCTGTTTGTTGACTTTTGTCACCGCATTGATGCTTTATAAACTTTCCACCGCCCTCAAAGTTTTTTTTCTCCCCTCTGCTCCCGAGGTGCCGTCTCGGCCCGTTCGCGGGCTAAGGAATCTTTTTGAGTGTCATTAAATCTAAAATAAAGGCCACAAAGCAAACACGGTGTCGTCTGAGCAGATGCTTTTACA
Organism: Aphyosemion australe; assembly: GCA_006937985.1. Classification (NCBI taxonomy): domain Eukaryota; kingdom Metazoa; phylum Chordata; class Actinopteri; order Cyprinodontiformes; family Nothobranchiidae; genus Aphyosemion; species Aphyosemion australe. Next base: position 245,937 of record SSNS01000103.1, on the reverse strand, counting down.
GCACGGCTCGTGTTGCGTTGTCCCTCCTGTGAGGAAAGTCTGACTTTAAATGAAAAAGTCCTCGTCTTTTTTTACATAAATTATCAAATGTGCGCAGTCCTGAGCTGTCTCCCTCCCTAACAGGCCTTCACTTCCTTTCTTTCGCCTTCTCACTTCACAGCCAAATCAAGAATTCTGTTGGCAGTGAAATATATTGAATTTGACAACTCCAAGAAAGACTTTCAGGAGGATAGCGTTTTATTTTGGGTGACCTAATTGTACGCTCCCCATGGCTGCTCCTTGTGCGGTATCTCACTCACTCCTGAAACGGCTTCATTTCTACATTCAAATTATTCATCATCGCCTGGATTTATTTCCTCCTTTCTTCACTTTTCATACCTTTGGTGTTCTCTGCGGGGATTTGAGATGAGGAGAGGAGGAAAAAAAGTGCTTCTTTGTTTTTTTCCTTATTTTTTTCAAGAGCTATTGTTGAAACACCTTAAGTCTCTGGTGTACGGCAGAAAGCGAAGTGATAGACAGGGCTGCCCTATTTACAGCCAGATTAAAAAGAATCACACAGGAAGACGGTGTTAAATGATGATTGTCTGTGACATTTAACAATTGATTAAAGAAAGATAAGTTTTAATAGGTGGTGGAGATGTGGGCGGAGGGGGAGGAAGTGCTTTTTTTTAAATGTGCACCTCATTTTTCTGCTTGTAGCAATGAAAAAAATACCGTAAACCCTTAAAAAAGACCCAAAAGTGAAGCAAATGAGGATTTTAAAGAAAGTTGACAGAGTTGTGACAACTCATGAATAAATAAACAACAGAATAATTTAAAATGGTTCCACCTGTTTTTACTCATCTCGTTACTTCTTTTAGTTTGATTCAAAAAGCATCCATTTCAGCTCGATGACTGGTCTTAAATGTGATTTTTTTTAATGCTAATGACATCATTAAATCATCCATTAAAACGGTCAAGATGTGATGATTTGTTGCATTTTTATTTCATTTCTGTTTACAAAAGTCCTAATCTAGCTTATTTCCTCTCTGAGCACAGATCCCAGGTGCAGGAGGGATTTTTTTAGAATCCGAGTAAAAAGCAGCTGAAAAAAATGTTCTGCAAGTAGGAAAGTCACAGTGATAAGCAGACAGACAGACGGGGAGTCAGCGGTGGAGAAGTTACTCACTGAAACTCGCTGTTTTCGCTACTAAAAGGACAAAAGTGACACCGAGCGTGGGATAACTCCGACTGAGCGGCAGTTAGCTGAGAGCTAAACCCACAACACCTTTAGGTCAAAGTTTGAGTGTAAAGAGCGTGGAAACTCCTTTAGAGTAACCCTTTAATGTCCAAATAAAAATCAAATATATGATCTGAAATAATTAGAGAAATTGAATTTTATCTAGTGAGTTTAAAGCTGCTGCTGAACTAAAGTGTTTAAAGACATTTTAATAGCGGAAGAGGTCAAAACCTGAGTTTAATGTTGAAAACTGATTCATTTTTTCACTTTTTACACCCAAGAGTAAATGATATTATTCCATATTAACAAAAAAGGCAGCAAGATGTCAAAAAAAACAGAATAATTTAGATTTCTTTACATGTTTTCTATTTATTTTTTGGGTGGAAGCATCACAAAGCGGCTAGATTTCAAAGAACACGAAGCCTTTGAAGCAAACCCCATTCTTATTAGAATATTTGAAATAAAGCTAAAATCAAAGTCTGCAGCAGGAAAAGTCAAAGCCTGACTGTCCTGGAAGAGCTGAACATTTAAAGCTGGAACAAACTAGTTATGCTGAACGTCTAAAAACGGTAAGAAAGGATAATGGTGCAACGTAATCATGTTTCAAATATCTCAGATGGTTTTGGTTTAGTTAAGTTCAGGAGGGTTTTCAGACCGAACGTCTGAAAGGTCAGAGGGTAAAAAGTGTGACGAACTCTAACTTTATGCCCAAAACTGAGGAGAAACGCTAATTTTACACATTGAAATTCACGTTTTACCCTAATTGGAACAGAACAATGCTCTGCTGAGTATTAGCATTAAGTTCCAGAGCTGTTTCCTCCTACAGCGGTTCAAAAACCGTGGATGTGAAATCTTTACAGAGACGACTCAAGTTTCCGTGTGAAAGTCAACAACTTCATCTGAGAGTTTAATGAGTTGAACTGCATTGTGCTGTAAATAGTCTCTCTCTCCGCAGGGCACTGCAGTGGCCTGCGGACGGTTCCTGGGATGTCTGTGAAGTGTGGCGGTGCCCTGTGGGGACTGGAACACACAAACACACACACACACTACACACACACACACACACGCCAGCCCCACCAGCATCCCCCCTCGCAACAGCTGCCGTGCTGCGGGAGGCAGCCGTACCCCTCGCTGATCAAATCTTGTCCGTCGCATTTCCCCTAATTAACGGGCATCTGCTTCCCCCATTTTCCCTACATGGCTACACCCTCTCCCTCTGTAGTTCCAATCATCTGATCGTTATGACCTTTGACCCCGCCGAGCTCGTCTGCCTCCGAGCACGCCTGTGCTCGCCCGCCTGGCTGCACCTCCTCCCCGCTTTACCTGCCTGCCGTACGCCAGCTGGGGAGACGCGAGGGCACGCAAACAAACAAACCAAGTAGGCAGCGTTCATATGGAAGGCAGACGCCGCACTTCTGTCTTCTGTGGTGCTTCCGATCCCTGGCAAGCATCTGAGAGGATTTACTCATTTTCAAACCAACAAAAACTCTTGAAAAAGAAGAAAAAAAGGAAACTTATAGAATGAGTCTTTCCTTTTTTTTATTTATTTCCAAGAAACCCACTTTTTTCCTCTTTTTTTATGAGACTGACAGAACTTCACTGGAGTTAAATCCTCCCTTTTTTTTTAAATAAATAAAGAAATTTAAAGCAACTCAGGGCTGCACAGAGGGAGAACCTCCACTCATTTCATTAAGTTAGAGAAACTCGTCTCTCGGTGCTGTAATGACTTTTATTTCACTAAGAGAAATCACATAATTAAAAGAGTGGCGAAAGCTCGGATTAACAGAGTCAGACAGGCAGCCACGGCTGGGAGGAAGGGTCTGTTTGGAGGGTTAAGATGGGATAGAGTCTGATGATGATGATGGTGTGTGTGTGTGTGTGTGTGTGTGTGTGTGTGTGTGTGTGTGTGTGTGTGTGTGTGTGTGTGTGTGTGTGTGTGTGTGTGTGTGCATTCCGTCACTCACAACACAAGCACCTGAGCAGGCACCAGCTGGCGATGTGAGAGGTGCGCTCTAATTTAAAATGCATCTCATTAGAAGCATGGCCTGTCACTATACGCTTTCTCTATATGGAGACACAATTTAGTAATTTGCCCCCAAAAACTCGCAAAAAAAAGCTGCAGAAATCTGGATAAATAAGTCATACTGCAAAGACTTCCAGTTTAATAGCTGCAGGAGAGGTTATGCAGATTTTTTCTCTGCAGAAGTTTGACCCTGAATTATGTGCATTTCTATTGAGCCGAGATTGAAGGCTTTTGTTTGTTTGTTGCTATTGTTTAAAACCCATTTCCCATTTGCGGGGCGAGATATACTTAAGAGAAGTGTTTATTCATTTGTAGAGATGGCTCCACTGCCAAGGAGAGGAGACTTGATGGAAGCTCAGATTCATTAAAACTTAATTAATATGCATCATTATGTAAATGAGGGTGCAGTTAATGAGTTTTTAAAAGAAGCATTCCTTAATTAGTTCACTTTTAATGGCATCATCATTTATCTTTTTCTTCTTTGAAGCAGAATGATGCACTAGATGCAGGCAGTTCTAAAATGCTAATCTACGTTTTATCATCTTATTTTTCTGATTTCCATGTGATAGCGACGACATCTCCAATCTTGTCACTAATGAGGGACGTTTACACATTTTTATTGTCAGATATTTCAATTTAAGACTGTAAATTCTGTTTTTGAACAGAAACAAACAGAGTTGCTGAGAAAAGGAAACATTTTAAAACATTATCGTCCAGAGGAAGGTAAATCCAGACCCTTAGGCTACTCACGACTGAAGTCTTTTTTTTTTCATCCCATTTGGGGGGTAAAAAAAGAGAAGCTCTCAACAGTTCCATTTCCCAGAGAACAACACTGGCAGAGTGTCAGAAGACTTGACGAAACCTGGAGACTTCTGACAGCGTCACACCTCTGGATAATTGGTTCCCAGCACTTCCTGTAAAAAACGAGCAAACTTCCTCCTTTTACAAAGGTCCCAATAAAACTTTCTTCACAGCGTTGCACCTTGAGCAACACCACGGTTTCTTATTCATTGTTATGCATGCCACACTGCTGTTTAGGCTTTAACGTAAACTGCACAGGAAGTGTTTTTCTTCCTTTTTTTTCTTCGCTTCAACAGATTTCAATCAGAAATTAGGTGAGAACTTTTGTCTCTCAGGGAGTTTTCAGGATTTTTTAATTTGCCAAATATAACAAAAAATTTGGAAATAAAAAAAAACAAGCATGCATCCAAACTTCTCCTTGGAAACAAAAAGTGTGACCTTTGTTACCTCGGTGTGGTCCCGACCCTTGATGACTTCTCCTCTGATGAACACTGGGATTCTTCCGCCTGAGCGGGAATCGGTTGCATCACTTCTCTCAGGGCACCGGCACTGGGCGCTACAAGGCTTTTGCATTAACAGCAAATTTATCATGCATGAGTGTGGTCTCCTCCTGTGAATTGATAAGTAGATAAGAATAGGAAAATGCACGATATTGGCTTAAAAGTGGAAAAGGGAAGAATTAAACTATTTTTAAAATATGGACGCCGGCTTGCTGTCCTGATGGACAAGAAGCGGTTCTGTTTGCAGAAAAATACGATTAAAAGTGTTTCCACAAAACTCATAACCACCACGTGACTATTTCATAACAGGAAGTTAGTTCAACTTTAATTATTATTATTATTAAAAATAATAATGATGATAATTTGCTTGTTGTTTTTGCTCATGCGCCTTTGTTTTGCTATTATTAACATCCCTCTGCTCCCTCTCGCAGATGAAATGCAGCATTTTCTCTCATTATTTAGATGTGCATTCCTGTGGAATCAATTCTCATAGACACATATAAATTATTGTTTAACGAGAAGCTGTATCCTATAAATTATTCAAAGCACCTGGGATTACAATACGAGATCAAATGATAGGAAAGAAAGAGCACTCTGCTGGAGGCAGCCCGCACACGAGCCATCACGTCCCCAGTTTGATGTTGCACACAATCTGCTTATGCAGGAATAATTGGGGAGTAACAGACACCGTGTGTACAGATCCGACGGTGCACAAGTTTTTTTTTTTTTTTTTGAGCGCCATATTTGGAGAGAGGTAATTGGGCCGCCGGACATGGTCAGCAATGTCACCCCGACGCTTGTACGCATTTGTCCTCGGCGGTGGCAGAGCTACAGAGGGAGAAATAATTAGCTTGTTTATTCTCTCCTGCATGGAATCCTAACAAAAACTTACAAAGCATGAAAAAAAACAAAAGAAAAAACAAGAATGAAAGTTGAGGAGGAGCTACTTGTTTACAACTATCACTCTGACATACGGAGGAGCAAACTGTAATAATTTTTTTCATAGCCACTTTCCCTGTCTGGATGAATTCGAGCCGCAGGTTTCGCTAGGTGAGAATACAGAAACAGTAGAATTTATTGGCGCGTTATGGCGCCCTGATGCGTTGTAAAAAAGGACACTCCACTAGATAAGGAGAAAGCAATTGTGTGGCATGTGACTGATGGGGAAAGGGGATTCAAATTGAGTCCTCGGCCGTAAAATAAATAATGTGGATGTCACCAAAGTGGGGAGCGGATGGAAAGATGTGCTCAAACAGGAACCCAGGGCGCTGTAGGCCGCTAGACGGAGGGCATTGTGGGACTTTTAGAGATGGGAGGGATGCAGGTGCAATGAGGTTTTGCTGAGTGTGTGTGTGTGTGTGTGTGTGTGTGTGTGTGTGTGTGTGTGTGTGTGTGTGTGTGTGGCTGCAACGGGATGAAAGGGGGGCATATAATTGCCCCTGCAGATGGGTGAAGAGGCAAAAGAGGTGGGTGTGTGGAAGTGTGTGCCACGGGTGCATGAATATGTGAATCGGGTTTTTGCAGAAACAAGCAAACAAAGCGAAACGAATAAAAAAGTTTGCAAGACGAAGAGGAAAAGTTAAAAATGGGATGAGAAGTGCATGTCCAAAAGGATAAAAGACGTGTGGAATTCTTTCTGCAAAGTGCACGAAGTTTAACAATTCCTGCAATACCCACATTGGGGCTATTCCTTTATTTATGAATCCGAAACTCACCTTTCATACATCGGAAAGAAAAAGGAAATAAAAAAGGCGGAAAGCCGAAAACTCCGAGGGGGTATAGAGGGATTGAGATGAAGTAGGGACGGGCCGTTGGGAAGGAGGAGAGAGCTGGAGAAACAAAGATGGAAGGAAAGAGAGGGAGCAAGAGAGAGTGGGAGGGAAACAAGAAGACCTAAAGATCATAAGAGATGGATGTGCATTTGCACTTGAGAGATGTAAAAAAAATGAGGGGGAGAGGGAGCAGGAGACTGTAGGGGACTGTCCCCATTCCCGAAACCCCACGCTGAGCGCTCTCCTCCTCGACCGTGCCACTTCCGATCAGCCACACAGACGAGCGTCAGCCCCCGTGACAGAGCTGCTGAGACCGGCTGTGGCAGCTAAAGGCTGGATCCCCCCACTGAATACACCAACGAGAGAGAGAGAGAGAGAGAGAGAGAGAGAGAGAGAGAGAGAGAGAGAGAGAGAGAGAAGTTTGGACTCTCTCTGTAGGCGTGTTCCTCCCTCTCTTATTCATTTCAATTACAAGGAGGGCTTGTATTCCTGCAGGGCAAGGCCGTGTCGTGTGATCCACTGCAACACAGCGAGGGCGACACGGAGGAGACGCGCTGATGCGCCATTATCTGCATATTATAGGGAGCTGGAAACAGGAGCAGGAAGTTCTCAGCGGAAAGGACACAGACGCTTAAAGTGAGGATGTAAACACAAAAACATTAGATGAAATTTAAAAAATATTATTTTGATTTATTGCAAAGAAATTAATAAATATGAAAGCTTTGCAGAACGTGAAAAAGCACAGAAAATAGGCTCAAATTCCCCTTTTCTGCATGCATTTTCCTTTCTCTAATCGTTAGTTAAACACAAATAAAATGCCTTCTCTGTCTGCATGAATTTCTAGCTGGCTCAAGTTCTCCTTCAGAGTTCATATCCTCCATAAAACTGTCCAATTATCTGTTTAAGCATTCAAGCAGCGTGTGTAAAAGCATGCCCAACAGTGCCACCTATAGCACCTGAGAGCACAGAGGAAGAGCAGTCATTAACATCTTCATCTGGTTCGGAGTTTCAGGTTTTCAGGAAACCGTTTTTAAAACTACAAAAGTCAAAGTTTTGTCATTTTTTTCCACATCCTACAGTTGTTGTGGAAAACAGTTTCCACACAATTTAGTTATCATGTCTTTTTTTTCATGATCACAGTGATACTAATAGTTTCCGTTCTGTACAAAACAGGAAACCACAACACTCTATTGTGGAAATTCTATTGAAATTCCAACACGCCGTATAATATTCATACCTTGTCAGTGGTGCAGTATAATACCTCACTGTGAGCGAGTGAGTAATTTTTCGCTGTGTGAGTCTGAGTCTGAGCAGGGGAGTTATTCTCCGCCTGATAACTGCCAAAATAACAGCAGATAATTAGGCCCTTTAGAGCGCTGGGTGTCTCTTAACAAAGGCACCTGCGTTTCCTGTGGTGTTTGCCGTGCACCCCGAGTGATTGTCATTTTTAATCTCGCGCTCCCGCTGAGACTTCTTCGGGAGCAGCCGAGTCTGTAGGGCGCCGAAGGTACCTGTGTGGGCGTTCGTGCGCTTGTGCACGCTTGTGTGAGTGTATCCAGTTAGCCAAGCATGTGTCACAGAGCAAAAAGTAAAAAAAAATCATTTTTTGGTTTGACATACAGTGTTATGAAAAAGTATCCTACCCCCCATAACCTTCTTCTGTTTTTGCTTAAATGTTTCAGATCAGCAAACAAATGTTATAGCAGACAAAGCTAACTTGAGAACATAAGAAATGTTGATTTTAACCAAGTTCACTCTTTTTTCAAGACATTCGCAGTATAAATGAACGCCTTGTGAATCAATCTCTGCGGGGTAAAAAAGCTCTCGCGCTCCTGTTTCAGGAAGAAGTGAGCCAGAGGAGTGGGGAGCAGAAGACGACAGGATTTAGTCTTATTTCCTGAAATTCAGACATCAGCCTCTGATTAGCCATCACTGACTCTGTTTGCTCTGCTACGTTGATGTTTTATCTCCACAAACAACACAAGCCTGGAGGAGTTCTGCTGTGTGGTGGAGTTGCTAATGCTAACGGTTAGCTTCTGTTTCCTGGACGCTAAACCAACAACAGCCTTCCCTGTCGTGAGCCAAGATGGGTGAGTCCATGAATGTTAATTTTCAGCGTGACGTAGATCTGACTGGTTTTCCTAATCCAAGCGTTTCCCCATCTTTTTTCTATCGGCGGCTAATGCAGGAAATAGGGGTAAAAGACGATTTTCATGTTCAGCAAAACTCCAATTGTGTTTTTTAAAAAGAACAAGTAAAAAAACGATTTCTCCGTGAACTTGCTCTTTAAACAATGATTGCATTTTAGGAATAGCTAAACCAACCTGCTCCTACTCTAAAAAGTAACTGACCCCTAAACCTTTTGAAAGAGAAGTTTATTTGGGTTTTCCAGCATGACCCGCCTGTTTGAGGTCAAAGGTCAGACATTCTCATTCAGGATGTTCTGCTAGAAAACAGAATTTATCATTCCATAAATGTGGTCCTGAAGCAGCAGAGCAGGCCCAGACCACCACACTACCTCCACCATGCCTGACTGTTGCCAAGTGTTGGTTTTACACCAGATGGAACGGGACGCACACCTATAACACAGAATGAACGTACCCAAGGGGACACACACCTTCCAGAAAGTTCTGAAGTTGTCCACCAAATCTTTTCCAAAATGTTTTGAATGATGATGGGGACGTCTCTGTGTTCTTGTTTTTTTTTAACCATTTTTTACCTGTTGTTTTCAGGTAAAACTGGAAAAGTTGGTGCCAAAGTCCTTTTATGTCAGTAATTAAACTCAGACTGAGAGACCATCTAAAGGCTCAGGAACCCTTTCCAGGTGTTCTGGATTCATGAGCTGATTAGAGTGTGACACTTTGAGTCTAGAATATTGAATCTTTTCACAATATTCTGATTGATAAGCACGTGTGTTTTAGATGTTCAGGGTTTTTTACTTCTTTAAAACTTTTAGAACAGAGGATGATTGAGTTTTGAGATCTTTTAGCCTACCTCTCATCAGACAGGTTCTATTAAAGTCATTTCTTAATTCTACAAGTCTGATAGTAATCAAGTCTGTATGGCTGGTTTCAGAAAATCTGGTTACTTATTATTAATTCATGATTTAACAAAGGGACAAGGACTTTTTCACACGTTGGTTCAGATAGTTATAATTATTTAAAAATAACTTTTTATATAATGTCAGGTTATCTTTGTCTGATATTGAAATTTATTTGCTAATATGAAACATATATGAAACAACCCTTATATAACCTTTTAATTTTCTCACGATTTTTGAGTTGGTGCACAAAAAAATGCACTAATGTGATATAAGGGTTAAAAATAAAAAACACAAACAGAAAAACTCTTAAAGTGGGCCAAATACTTTTTAAGGTGTTCATGCTTGAGTGTGATTTTTTCCATGACTGAATACCCTATAATGCTACAGTTTTATAGTTTCATTTCAAACCCGTGTAGACGTTTGCCACCATGGTTGACACTAACCTGAAGAGGACGTTGCTGAGTGTGATTAGAAACAGCAGCTCAGATTGAGGACTGGCACCTCCAGCAGGCTGCGTGTGCAAATGTAAAAGAGTGATTTGTAGTTCATCTGAATGAAATAATTTGCTCTGAACATCCTCCCTCATCCTGACAAGACACAGAAGCCCTCCTCCTCCTTTCCCCTCCTCGTTCTTTTTACTCCTTCTTTCCTCCTAATAAAGAAACAAACGGAGAGCCAAATAAACCCCAACGCAGATCCTCTCCAGTGCAGCCATCCACATCCTGGACTGTGCCAGGTTTGGGAAATCATTGGAATTGTTTACCCCCCCTCAATCTCTCTCTCTCTCTCTCACACACACACACACACACACACACACATACGGACACACACCTACTATCTTCATCTCTCTCTCCTCCTCCTCCTTCTTCTCCTCTACAAAATGAGCTGCCCGTGTCTGATCGCCTGAGCCAATTTGCAGACCCATGTGGCACCCTTCCCTTCAGACCTGGGCATTGTGCCTCCCGCTCCCTGGCAAAGAGGCGAGGAATTATTTTTATCCCCCAAACACGCGGATATGCACCGGTGATTTCAAATGCCTGCCTCGCACATTGTCGGGGATGATTTTGGCCACGTGCCAAACCCATTATATTGATCTCTCTTTCTCTGTATTTCAATGGCCGCAGACAATGCAGATTTACTGCAGAACATATTAGGGAAATAAAAATATTCCGTTTCAGACGCTAGCCGCTCTGAGAACCGTTGCGATGCGGGAATGTGTCTGTACGATTACGCTGAAGACTTTCCCCTAAATCTTTCCACAGCTTTCTCGCTATTTTCGTCCATCTTGATTGTTTTATTTATTTTACCTAATAGGCCACCCAGTTCAACCAATTACCTTCTGACATCCTCCCATCGTGTTTCTGAGCATCATAACACTTCAGCCATTAGTTTTTTCTCCCCACCTCGACTTATTGCTTTGGCATCTAGATCTTTTTCCTTGGAGTGTGTTGCTGGCATGTCAGCTCCGGCTTTGCTTGGAAACGACGAGACCTCCGATGTTTGCTGAGGTACACGCGGGAATATTGAAATGTTGAAATTGGCAGAGAACGGCCTGTCAGCTAATGAGCGTGTCTATGAGAAAATGATTTGGTTGTTTCCTGAGAGGGAAATCACAGAGAATGGGTAAATGGGAGCTCTCCGAAGAGACTCCACGGAGGCTCTGTGTACAGTGATGAGACGGCGTTGGGAGGCCAGCGGATTGGATGAACAGTGTCTGTCTGCCTCCGTGCCAATGTCATTAGCGCCGAGGACTGAGAACGACCACCACGTCCCTTTTGATTGCCATTAGAGCCTGGAGCCAAACAAAGAACCAAACAAAAAGCCATGAATAGGCTTGGAGTGGAGGTCATGCCAGCCACTGAGACACATCAGTAGCAGAGCTTATGGTGTCCTTTAGACCATTCATTTTTAGCCATTTTTGGGTGCCATGGAACAATTTGAAACAAACAAATGCACAACATCAATCTGCTCTGTGAAATGATTGATTGTACACAGCTAAAATTGTAGCAGTGTAAATGTGTTTCATGTACAGCCCCTCAGGCTCATCCTGTACGGTAAGTATGTCAAATTTACACAAACATCAACCCAGCATGGGGGTTTATGTGGGGAAACAAAAAGAAATGTACAACGCTGAAGCGCTGCTGTATTTATGCCAGAGTTTCCAACCATTCTATGGTGAGAAATAATGGAGTAATAGACATTTGGATCCCATCTTGGAAATATTATAAACAATCTTGCACCATATAATGCAGATTTGTTAACACTTGGGGTTTGTTATCGGTTATGACCACATCTAACCTGTAAAATTAACAGAGTTATACCTCTTCTGTGTTTACTAGGGTTGATGAATTGTGACAGTCTTAAATGAGATTGACTTCAAAAGTTACCTAGCTGTAGATGTACGCGTGATCATTATTTATTAAGAGTTTCAATCAAATCCATCCATTTTTAGATGCAGAGTCCAGCCTAAAACAAGTCACCACCATACAGGTGCTGGTCCTAAAATTTGAATATCATGACAAAGCTGATTTATTTCAGTAATTCCATTCAAAAAGTGAAACTTGTATGGGCTCACCCATCTTGACTAGCGACAGGGAAGGCTGTTTGGTTTAGCGTCTAGGAAACAGCAGAGAATGTCTCGGCTAGTAGAAGCTAACTGTTAGCATTAGCAACTCCACCACATGGCAGAACTCCTTCAGGCTTGTGTTATTTGTGGAGATAAAACATCAATGGAGTCAGTGGTAGAGTCACGTTGCAGTTCAGAGGAGAGATGTCCAAATATCAGGAAATAAGACTCCAAATCCTGCCGTCTGAAGCTACTGTCTCCTCCAGCTGAATTCTACATGCTCACCAGAGGTTTTTCTCCCAGAGAACGATTTACAAGACATTCATTCCTAGAGACCACTACAAATGTATTAAAACTATGAGTAATGTTGGCCTTTAACATTTGGTTACAGCACACATTTGCTGTGTCATTGTTTCAATAAGCTTCTGCATAGTCAAATCATTTATGTCCATCCAGTGGAATTTTTCCCTTGTGTTGATGATGGAAGAGTCCAACCACTATGCAAAACACATCCCAAAAATTCTCAACAGAGTTAAGGTCCAAGCGCTGTAGTGGCTGATCTATGTGTGAAAATTATGTCTCTTTCTCGCTGAACCACTCTTTCATAATTTGAGCTCAATGAATCCTGGCATTGTCATCTTGGAACAGACCCGTGGCATCAAGGAAGAAACAACCTATTGATGGAACAACCTGGTCATTCAGCTAGCTGAATTCATTCTTTGGGCACATAAAATGGCTGAAACTAGACCTGACCAACTAAAGCAACCCAAGATAAATCCAGGTGGTAACATTTTCTTGGCCAGGCAGCAGGGACAGTCTTCTTTTGGGCATCACCTGGCACACTGGCGCGGCAACACAGCGCACACTCCGCTATTTTTTGCGGTAGACAGATCTTTTTGATCTGCGTAGCTCAAACGTAGCTCATGAGGTGAAAAAGGAAGAAGCCAGGCAGCAGTTTTTCTAGAGGATTGAGAGGAGATGCAGCTAAGAGACACAGGACAGGAAAATCGTCGCATAAAAAACAAAACATAGTTCTTGAAAAGGAAAATGTAGGTAGATTTATCCCACTACACGTTTCAAACTTTATAAAGCAATAATTTATAAGCATGTAAGGGCCATTTCAAGGCATTTTGGGGTCCATTTAATGTATAATTCAACAGTTGTTTTTCAATAAAATGCTAAATCTCATTGACTACATCTCTTCTCAGCAGAGACGGAAGCAGACGATCTAAAAATCGCTCTCATGTGCTACATCCTTTACCTCTGTTAATATTTAATACCTGCCTGCTGAACTCCGTTCCTTTTCTCAGGTATGATGAGTGTTGTGTTAAATTGGAGGGAACTTCACTCAGACCCTGTTCAAGCCTGGTTTAACATGTATTCTCAGTGATAAGACTACAGGTGGATCACATAGACATTTTGACGATCCAGTTTTCAGACCACATGGGGTGTGAGCTGAGCCACTCGCTGAAACATTCCTGAGAAGTGTGTTTTGGGCCACTTCTACAAACCGCCTACTCTAACTGACGTAACTCGCTCCAGGAGGGCTTAACACCACTATCATTAGCCAATTGCACAATTCTGTGTTTAATCACGGGTCAAGTTGTGGTATTGAGATGGCTTGGTTTCTACAGTACAAACACATGCACTTTTCCATGAAACCACATAATCCAACTAAAATTTAGGAATCATGAACACATAAAAATTAGATCTTTTCTATTTTTTAGAACAAATGACGTGTTGTTGAAACACTTGATTGTGTTTTTGACCTCCAGTTAGACACCTCCACCTCTTTGCCATTACGTTCAATTGTCAAACATTTACAGCCCAGATAAAGAAACTGTTAATGAGTGTTTTCGTTCACCTCCAAGCATTTTTGATTAGCGTATTGGAGCTTTGTTTGGCCTTGAGTTTACAATTGCTTGTTTAGACCAACATCCTTTGGTAATTGAGGTCAAAATGTCTGCAACTGTTGAAAATAAGTAGATTTCTTGCCAATATTTATTTCTCTAATAGGTGAAGACCCAGAGCAAAAGCCTTTTAGACTGTAACCCTGTTCTACAACATGTTTGTGCTGCTGCTCAGGTTTTGACCAGGATCTCCTGGGCTGATTGAGTTTGGTAAATGAATACAGCATAAATTCTGTACATTGCATTTTTATGAGTAGAGCATCAAATCATCAAGTTCCTGCAAGCTTCAGAAAGGTAAAATCAACAAACTTTCTTAACTATCTATCTATCATCTATCTATCTATCTATCTATCTATCTATCTATCTATCTATCTATCTATCTATCTATCTATCTATCTATCTATCTATCTATCTATCTATATATATATATATTTATATACATATATATATATATATATATATATATATATATATATATATATATATATATATATATATATATATATATATATATATATATAGTCAGTTATAATTTGCTTGCATGCCAAATTTCAGTAAATATACCCTGTCTAATGATGGAGTGGCTGGTAGTGGATCATGTAATGAGAAACTTTGAGCTTAATTCCTCAGACCTGCTACATCAAACCAGTTTGAAAAGCAGGACAACTGGACAAAAGAATGCTAAAAACACTAAAAGAAGAAGGTTAACAGGAGAAGCAATTAATAAATCAATAATTAAACATTAATAAATCAATGTTTTAAGCCCTAAAATTCAGATTATTATATCTAGGACTACATATGATTTTTTAATAACTGGCAGAAAACCTGAAGAAGAAGAAAATTTTACCTGTATCTATTACCGTTCTGTTGGTCATTGCTCATATTGGAACCAGTGCTGGCTGTCATATTAAAGCAATCTACATCCTGAGATGTGCATCATTTAATAATATCAGATATTTAAAGATCATCAAGCTTTTTCCCTATACGGCCATTTTTGTTTAATAGTCGTAGGTTTGTGTGTGATTCCTTGCATCTATCGTTTGGCAGAACCTACTCACAGATCTCATAAGGCTCCTTTTGGCCGGCATCCCATCAGAACTCATCTCTTAAATGAGCGATGGCTCGATGGTGCTCAGATGAGAGCGTACTGCCAGAGGAGCGGCATGTGACTAATCAAGACTGGGCTCTGCTCCCTAACTCCCAAACCATATTCTGCTGATTCAAAAGGCCACTGAGACACTATGGAAATGGAAAGGCAGGAGATACACACACACACACACACACACACACACACACACACACACACACACACACATATATATATGTATATGTCCAGCACACTATGAGGTACTATATCAGCAGAACCTACGGTGGGACTCATTATGTGACGTGCATGAAGACCCGTGTGACCCACTCTGATGTGAAAACTCACCAACAACCCAAGTTAGGATCAAACATTTAGGTTATTCATATCTAACCAGCTGCCTGCGTTGCTGCGTTTGTGCTTCCTGCCATATGCTACCCATCTCATTGTGTCTATCTTCTTCTTGCTCCCTTTTTATCACCTCCCTTTTTTCTGTCTCTGGTCATTCTTTGACTTGTTCCATACCTCCACATGCATAAAATGGAGGGCAGCGGTGAGCTTCCAATTCAGAACTCATTTGTGGCGCTGCCGGCCCCCTACCCGCTCAGCAGTTGCAGAGGGGACCCAGGGGAGCCCTATCACAGCTCTATATGCAAATGTCCTTGCACCTGGGCAACAGCGTGGGCATGCTGGGACGGGGGAGCTTATTTATGCAAATCTCAGGGAGACGCAGTCACAGCACAACACAGAGCCACAGACACTGGCGGCCATATCTACACCCCCCACCCCCCCAAAAGCCAGCACAAAAACTAGTTGGACAAACATGGAAAACAAGTAAGATGAAGAGTGAGTGGCGTGAGGAAGAGCGGAGCGACAGAGTAGGTTAGGAAACGTTGAGTTTATGTTAAACGTATAGGCGGTTCTGTTATCCTGTATGTTGATGATATTAGGTGTGAGAAGCATCCATTAAAATTGGTATTTTTATCTTTACTCACAGTAAAGAAGCACATGCACGTACATTTACACGCATACATACATATGACAAAAGGTGTTTGTTTACCATCCCAACACCACGGACAGGAAGCAATAACGCTGAATATGTTAAAGCTCTTCATAGCAAAAGGGGAAACAAAACCAATCTCCATGTCTCAGCTGGCCCAGCCTCCCGACCGGGCCGCACCGCCGAGTGAGACATCACACAGGAAAAACTCTCCTGCACACAACAGGCAACATTAATGTGCAAATGTATGCAACGAAAAAAAGAAAAGAAGCCTAAATTACATGGCCAAATTAGGTAGCTGCACCCAAATTGTTGGGATTAGGAATAATTACGGCACATCTTTGGGAACTTTCCTCAATTTCCCTGCGAAACAAAAACGCTCCAGTGGATTAATTGAGGAAAATCCAAATGTGGTGTGAGGTTTTGGTGGCTGGAGGTAGGAGCTACAATTAGGCAGTTTCATGTGCTGAAACAATGAACGTGGAAATGCTACAGAGCAGTAATCACTCACTGTTTTTCTCAAACTTCACAGATGATCTATCGTCTCTCTGTAAAAAGCTACCAGCTGAAAGTAAAACTTGTTAATTATGCCATCACTGAGAGTGGAGATGCTCTTTTCTTGTTTGGAAAGATTTAGCAACTTTTCAAATTTTAAACTCAAGCATATATAAATTATCTATAGCTGCTACATAATTGGCTATATGCCCAACTGTATCGCTTTTTCTAGTGTTAAGTAGCCAAAAGGATTATAGTTAGGTGGATGCTCCTCATCCCAGGATTTATCAAAGTGCTTTCAATATGTTCAGTTAAGAGACCATGCAAGTGTCTGTGTATACGCTATGGAAGGTCAAGTCGTGGGCTTTGTCATTACCTGAAGTGAGTCGCTACTTGAAGTGGGTAGCTCATGTGCAAACACACCAAGCAGAGGCCAGGAAAAGGAGGGATTCATGCAAACTATGATGGGAATGCAACTTTTTTCTGCCAATGTGAGTCACTGCTCAGTGGGAATGGTGTAACATTCACAAGTCAATATTTGATGTTATAGATTAGATCTTGATTAATTAGAGCTGTGGGGCAAAATAACCTGGTGTCTCTACATTTTATGATTGTCATGTTTTTGCATAGTTCTACTCTACTTCTACAGCCACCCTTCATATCTGTCTGTTTTATCAATGAAAAGAATCAAACGACTTAACCACATCTGTTAGACTCAAGCAAGATACTATGAAAAGCGATATTACTTCTTAAAGCAACATTCTGCAACTTTTATACCTTAAAATTATGCTTTTTTGTAAAGTTTTGGCGTCATACTATCATCTATTATGTTCATTTTCGTACCTGTGATAGAGTTGGGGGGTCCCATGTCTGTTTACCGCACTATACAGTTTTTGAGCTCGGGTCGTACCAGAAGTACTGACTGGGTGTTGCTTTACGGCAAAATATGGCAAGCCAAAGGGATAAAAAAAAGTGTGCGTTCTAAACGCGTGTTATGTCCGCCAAAATGCGCGTCTTGAACGCGAGTTTTGACACCAAAGGGGGCAAAATCTCGCATGTTCTAAAATCGAGCATTATGTCCGCCAAAACTCGCGTCTTGAACAAGCGTTTTGTGCGGACATAATACGAGTTTAGAACGCGCAATTTTTTTATCCCTTTGGCTTGCCATAATTGTATAACATAGACTCGCGGTTTAGCAGTGGCAGATTCACCAAAGAAAGCTAGAAATCCCTTATCAGATGAATCTAGGAAAAGAAAAGGAGAACGTGATAGAGCAAGAGCAAAGACCAGAGTTATTATTGGGCCGTCTTTTCCTCGCTGGAGAGCTCTTTTAGAAAGAACAGCATGAACTACGGACTCTGACCTAGCCGTGCTGCTAATGGCTAGGTAAGTAAAATGGTAAATGGTAAATGGCCTGTATTTGTATAGCGCCTTCTTAGGGTTCTACAACCCCCCAAGGCGCTTCACAACACAATCAGTCATCCACCCATTCACACACACATTCACACGCTGGTGGGGATGAGCTACAACGTAGCTACAGCTGCCCTGGGGCGCACTGACAGAGGCGAGGCTGCCGAGCACTGGCGCCACCAGTCCCTCCGACCACCACCAGCAGGCAAGGTGGGTTAAGTGTCTTGCCCAAGAACACACAGCAGCATTCTCTGGCCGGAGCCGGGATCGAACCTGCAACCTTCCGATTACTGGACAACCCCCTCTACCTCCTGAGCTACTGCTGCCCTTGTAAGTAATAAATGATTTCACCAGGGTTATTGTGTTTGGTCGGGCATAAAGTTGTTATACAGTCCTGATAAAACTATTTATTCAATGTGTGGAGGTGGAAAAGTTTGTTTTCGTTGTTTTGCCTGACATTAGGAATGTAAACATGCCTCTTATGCCCCAGAGAGAGATTTGATTTTACGACAGTGACATTACGCAGCAAGCCTTGAGAGGGCAACAGAGAGCATATATCTGCAAAGTTAAGGAAAGGGACTTTAACCTCTTGAACGCAACGGTCCTGATACCGGGTCTGGAATTACTTCTGGATCCAAAGTCGTTCCAAAAACATGCTTAATGTCCACCAATATATGCAAACTGCCCACGTACATAACGTGAATAATAGGGATGTGTATTGGTAAAATTCTGGCGATACAATACGTATCACGATACAGGGGAGACGATACGATATATCACGATATAGTGTGATACATTCAGTTGATATTAGCGATTTTTTAGACTGATTTTATTGTAGGAAAATTCAATAAACAGTCCAAACTGATACGTAACATGTTTAACATGAGGTATCTGAACCATAATAGAGGGATTTACATTTCAATGGTGGAAACAAAACCCATTGCTCTTTAAGTAAAAAATAAATGGAGTACTTAACATCTGCATTATCAGAAGTCATTTCAAAATAAACAAAAAAGGCAGTCTCTGTAGAATCAAACACAAAAATATTTCAATTAAATATTAAGTCTTTTGTTTAACATGAAAAAAATATGTAAACAAAATCACTTTCAGTAGTTTCTGATTCTAAATACAAATTAAAAAGTGCTCTCTGCACCACAAAACGCAACACTTTTTAATAAAATGTTGCATTTTGTGTCAGAGTGAAGGCGGCAATACTGCTGCCAAATAGCGGTCAGCGTTTGAACCTTTAATGGTTTACGGTCATAAGCCGTGTTCTAGTAATAAAATCCACTCGATTCGTATAATCCATTTTCCCAACGTCTAAACAAACTGATTCCTAACTGTTCTTGACGTTGTTTGTTACATCCAGACTAGTTAACATCACAAAGTGGATTTTTTTTTAGACGGAACAGATTTTTTTCTCATTTTCGGTTGTGTTCCAAATCCTGTTACTCTCAATTAGTGACATAATTGTTACTTTTTATTAATTAGGAGTAATTTCTAGAGTTCTACCTTTATATTGAAACAGCTCAAATAAACCTTGTACGTCTTAAGATATACTCAATTCATTTTGGGCACATCTTTTTCAAGAAAATCTCTGTAAAATGGCCTAGGGTTTAAGGTGTTTGACTTTATGAGTTATCTGCCTAAAACAAGCCATTTCAAAAAATTCCCATTTATGATGTCACAAAGAGAGAATGTAGATTAGAACCACCTCTTACATACAAAAGAGAGCTGCAGCTGGAGAAGCAGCAACTGTACTCTGAGCGTAGAACTGGATATTATTTGAACAGATTTTTATTTATTTAAGAATCAATACAGCTATAAAAAGTAATGACCTTCAATTATCTGATAATCTACACAACCAAAATACTAACTTTGACCAAACATGGTTGAAAAATCAAAAATCTCTAGAAATTTGTATTTTTGAGGATGAAAATATTTCTTCCTGACTCAGACAATTTACAAATTCATTTGTTTCAGTTAGTTTTATTTTGGTTTAAAAATAATCTAAAAATGCAACATGAGAATCACTCGAGTGGTTCATTAAATCAAAATCAGCAATTTTGATTTAATGCTGTAAGAAAATCTGAGTAAATTAAAATGTCTAGTTCTGGTTCAAGCTGTTTTTGGTGGAGGACGCATCAGTGATTGTACTGCCAGGGATGAGGTTTTTGTTCTATTTGTACCAAATTCGAAAAATCAACTCAACCATCTCCTAAAGTTTGAATTCTGACTCTAAATGTTTCTCCCCATCCCCAGTTAAAATGGCTTCATCATACATGAAAAGTGGTGGCTGCACCAATAATAAAACTATTCAACTTCACTTCTGTTGGTCTATATTGCATTAAAGCAGTCATACACATTTCTATTAGTGAATTTGTAATATTTGAATGTAGAAAAATCAGAGAAATCAGAACAAAAAATTAGCAAATCTCACTGGTTTAACAACTTTCAGCTTGAGTAATTAAAGGTATATTTCAATGATGTTCTATCAGTAATTTATCTACAATTAGGACCCTACCTGCTGGTGACGTTCAAAGCGAGTCTGTAGAGATAGAATGTAGTCCTCTGACCGAAACAGTAACAAATAAAAACAGTGACTAATTTCCATTATTACAACAACTCTTGCTCAATAATAACTCTGGTCTTTGCTCTTGCTCTATCACGTTCTTCTTTTCTTTTCCTAGATTCCTCTGATAAGAGATTTCTAGCTTTTTTTGGTGAATCTGCCACTGCTAAACCGCGAGTCTACGTTACACAATTATATCAAGCCAAAGGGATAAAAAAATTGCGAGTTCTAAACTCGCATTATGTCCACCAAAACGCTCGTTCAAGACACGCGTTTTGGCGGACATAATGCTCGCTTTTAGAACGCGCATTTTTGCCCCTTTTAGTATCAAAACGCGCGTTCAAGACGTGCATTTTGACGGACATAACACGCGTTTAGAACGCGCACTTTTTTATCCCTTTGGCTTGCCATATAGTGCCGTAAAGCAACACTCAGTCAGTACTTCCGGTAGTGACCCGAGCTCAAAAACTTGTATAGTGCGGTAAACAGACGTGGGACCCCCCAACACTATCACAGGTATGAAAATGAACACAATAGATGATAGTATGACGCCAAAACTTTACAAAAAATCATAATTTTAAGGTGTAAAATTTGCGGAATGTTGCTTTAAGCATTGGTGTTGAAAGAAAAATATGCTTGACAGAATAAAATATGATTAATCTGAGGTTAATCATTTTATAGATTTCTCATAAGCGTAAGTAGTTAGACGCTTTAGCATTCCAACGTCCCGCCCATGGGACAAAACACATTACAGTTTAAGGGGTTAGTAATATTTTTCTAATATGTCCAAACATTGCTAATGGGCAACATTATTCTTGGTTTAAAGAAAATTTGGCTAAAACAAATAAATCTTAATTGGAGTATTGGTACAGCAAGAACAGGTAGGAGTGATGTATTTTATAGTGTTTAAATGAGTTATACCTTAAAAAAATCAGAGCACATTGTGGATAAGGCACTCATAGTAGAATAATTCACTTCGAGATTGATGTGCCAGCCTCGGGGCTGACTGGCAGCTTTGATGCTGTGATCACCGGGATGCTGCCTCTCACCTTCTGGTTCTAAAATCAGGGGAGAAAAAAAAAACAAGACAAGAAACAAGTGGGTTAAGTGTGATGGCTTTTGACTTTGTGGTTTGAAAGGTAGCAGCAACAAGCTCGGATATGACGTAAGGTCCTTTAGAAAAATGTAGATGAGTCCATCATGAAAAGGAGATAAAAAGAGTCTTTGGTGATGTGGACCAAAGAAAGTAAAATGTCAGTGAATAAAATGACTTAAAGAAGAAGGTAGAGAATGGCAGGGGTGGGGGGTAAAGGAGGGCTGGGACTGTTGTTATTGTGTTTGATGTAGTGCTTGACAAGAGAGAGAGTTTAGAAATCCTTGTGTAGTAGGAGGCAGAGGAAGAGCGGGTTCATTTAAATGCATGCTCACTCAGGGCCCATATGAGTGGGTGTCTGCTGAGAATTCATCACGGTCTCACTGATAAAGCCTCAACCTCTTGGAAAGGAGGAGAGAAGAGACAGATCACTCTCTTGAGGTGAGATTGCCTTACGGGTGGATACTTGTTGAGTAGAAATACACAACATTAACAGATATTACCACAGTACTGGTTAGTAATCCATCCATCATCCCTATATTCACCTAGCCATCTAACCATCTCCCCTGGTTGGACATAAAGTACCTTGTAGAGACAAAAACACAAAAGTATTTTAGGAAAATGTAACCTTAGACTCATAACAAAACAACTGAAACATGTAAAGAATGAATAAACCGTCTCTTGACGTGACAAATGTAGACAGTAAAAATGGCTAACTGTGTCTTCTACTCTCATGACAATGCCAATCTCAACTCATAAACTTTATTTTATAAATATTATCATAAACCAATAATTTCATATCAAATAAAATTAATATTATCAATATTCTATTTCATTTGTAAAGTCATCCTACACATATCTGCAGCACAAACAACAGCTGTTGGTTCCAACGCTCCCAGCAAGAAACGATAATATTTCAACCAGACGCAACAGGAACCATCCTTGATTTTCTGTATTTGTTTGTTCTATAAAGCTAGGTCACTGACACTTCACTTCCAGCATTTAGGACGTTCACTTAAAAACATGTAAATGTGTTTTTGAAATAAAAATAGAAGGTCACGCCACACCAGCAAGACGTTAACTTTTCATGAGGTTTTAGTCTTGGTATGGCGCCAACGTGGCTAATTTTCCTTCAAATATCTAACAACCAAACCGATTATCAGACAGCAACGATCACGTGGTCATCATCAATAAAAGGACTATTACACACCTGGCCGATGCTCACTCATCAACTCTTCCAGTCCATGCCAGGAGCTCCTTTCATCTTCTGAGGTACCTCGTGATTTTTATCTTGAGAGGTGCTATAGACGCCTTGAATGTTGTTTTCATCTGGCTAATAGCGATCATGCGCACAACGCTGGGAGGCAAAAACACCATCTCTAGCATCCAGAGCTGTATCTTTGCAGTTTAAGCTAACAAAATAAAACCTAGGGATTTAGATATTACTATTTTAGATCATCTAACACATATTTGTGCAAATGATCAAAAAAATAAACATCTCAAAGCTAACTGTGTTTAGTACAAAGCTTCCAGATCTGTTTGAAATAGCTACGAGCTGTGGAGGATGACAGTCTTCATAACTGGCCGCTAGTACTGGATATCTACAATTACTTGATTACCATGCCTGGACTTTACACAGCTGAAGCAACAAAGGTGTAACTAGGGGTGGGTGCATTTCATCGATGCGGCGATGCATCGCAAAGCTTCACGTGAGGATTCAGAATCGATTAATGAACGCCGATGCTTAAAAAAATAAATAACGTGAAAGCTTTGTTGCAAAGCCGGTACTAAAAAAAAACACGTAACCGGAGCCTTAACAAATGTAAGTTATTTGTTTTTGTGTAAAGAAGATGCTTTTTACTGGCGCACAATGTGGTAATCTAGGTGCTGTGGAGGAAAATAGAGGAACCAGCAGAAACGGTCCAAAGTTTGGGATCAAACGCGCATCTACGGGCAGATTGGCTAATGCTAACTAAGCTAGCGGATAGCAGACTCACGCCGTGGGTTCCAGAGAACACGATGATTTTGGAACTAAGAATGACTAAACTCTACAAGCGGAAGAAAAGTCCCACCATCCTGTTTATTCTTAGCTGTCTGCAGCGCTATGGAGCAGAGCCACAGCAGCTACCGGGACTCACGTTGTTGTTGTTGCTACGAGATTG
Organism: Aphyosemion australe; assembly: GCA_006937985.1. Lineage (NCBI taxonomy): Eukaryota > Metazoa > Chordata > Actinopteri > Cyprinodontiformes > Nothobranchiidae > Aphyosemion > Aphyosemion australe. The sequence goes on along the minus strand of SSNS01000103.1, from coordinate 222,287 downwards.
CGCAACACACCGCTCCAGGCCTATGGCAAGCCGTTGTAGTATATAATTCACAAACATTTCTATCTGTGAACGTAATTTAAACTGGATTATTGCCAACCTGTACATTATAGACATGCCACCATTAAATTGTTACCAGTAGAAATGAAATGTTATTCAATATCTCAAAAGCTGTAAGACAGTTGAGGTGATAGCATGTTGTTTTGCATGTTATTGAACTGTTTTCTAATAATGTTCTGTTGTTAAATAAGTAAAGGAAGGAGAGGAAAAAATGTTTCCCTAGCAGGTTTTAAATGTTTAAAGCTTTCCCTGATCGAAGTTAAGTTGTTCCAAGTGCAAATATTTACACAAGTCATACAGTCATAAAATAAGATTTTGTCTTTGAAAAATAGTTAAATGTAAAAAAAAGTATTTACTTACTGAGAGTAGTTTTAGAGGAACTGAGTTAATTGATAGGTTATTTACAGTGCTTAATTTGTAAATCAAACGTTACCGGAACAAAAGTAGTGATGTCAGACCAGAGTTCACTAAGGACAAAACTGATGCCGGATCGCGCGGGGGGGGGGCGCTCATGTTTAATGGAGTTTTTGACGAATAACTTATAATTGTGCCCACATTCTCAAAGTTTACACAAATTTCTCACAAGGTCCTGGCAAGCTGCAGAGTTGCATCAGTGGGTTTGTAGGGGCCTCTGACGTTTACATACCTTTTATTGCTACAATAATTTGTTGGAATACTTACAAAAAATCATCAATGTGATTTTTTTGCAAAATGTAAACCATTTTCTACCATGAGGTTTAGACAGTCCCTCTGCTCAGAACAAAATAAAAAATATGCCTGACAAAAATGATCAGGAAATGATTAGGGATCATCATATAATTAAGAATTACTGTGAGACTAACTCACAGAACACCAAACAGGAAAACATCTGAACATATTCCAGAGTTCTTAGGAGGTTATTGCTGTGTTCATGCTGCTCTGATGAGTTGGTTCTGATTAAACGTTTAGGAAGAGCTGGAGCTGCAGGGAGATGCAGCTTTATCTCAGCTGTTTGCTTGAATACTTTAATAAACCACTGCTAAGGTCAAAATGTTACAACTCTGCTTTAGTGCTGCAGAAATGTTACAGTATTATGAAATGATCTCATCACGTGTTTGTACTCCAGCTTCCTTAAATCTTCTACTGCCCAGATCAATATATTAGGATGACTTTGACATGAGTGAGGCTGCAGCATGCTGGTGGCCATTTCTCACCAGAAAAAAGTATTTATGTTGTTAATATTAGGTTTTAACCTTTCATTTATACAGCTACTGGTTTTAACGGAGTTAAATACTGGCGGTGGTTATGTTAAACTCCGAACTTGACTTGGAAATAAACACGACGAGCCTCGGGGAAAATCTCTAAAGGCTGAAAGGAGGTAAATCGGCTACAGTCCTCGACAGAAAAACCGTGTTATTTAGTGGTGATTTTGTTTGATTTGACAAACTTTAAGCTCAAAGCCGCTGCTCGTGAGCGCGCTGTGCGGTCCGGCTGCGACGCTGTCAAAGCGTCTGTTTCCACGATTGTGATTGGTCAAATGACGACAGCGCTAAAACAAAGATCGTTTGTGAACAAGATGAATCCCCTCTTTCCCTTGTTGACTGCTGAAACCAGAACGGCTTAGTTGGCTTAAAAACGGCGATTTTGCTGAAAAGCGAAAAGTTTAGGTATGAGATTGGACAAATGAACCACTCACCCGGAAGTCCCTGCCCAACACAACGTCCTCGTTTACCCACTGTAATCATGAGGTAGCAGCGCGAGTTAACGGATCCTAGCAGACAATTACCGGAACGCGTCCCTTCAAAATAAGAGAGTTCCCGGATCTTGTTCCGGCAAGATCCGGCTCAAATTAAGCTCTGGTTATTTATTTACAAATGTAGACAAAGAAGAAGACAATCAATCTCGTATGAAAAAAAACATTAAAAATGTCAATAATCGAAGAATCGTGGCACCAGTAATCAAATCGAACCAACAACCATTATAATCGAAGAATCGAAGCATCGAAGCTCCCATAATCGAAATCGAATCGAATTGTGAGGTACCCTTTTTGGAACACCCCTAGGTGTAACCGGATCTCTTCTGCTTTGTGCTGGTTAAGGTTGAAGGATTGCCGTGACACAGTTTGTTTTTGGAGATTAACAGATTCTCCGTTTATTCTGAAGAGCTCCGTGAACAGAAACATGAAACAACATTGGAGGTTGTCCGCTCCAAGTTCTCTCCCACAACACAAGAACATGCCTGACAAGCTCAGTAAACTAAACCAATGACATTAGAGGCTGCCCGCTCTAATTACAGAACACATTTTGTGTAATTATATAAAAATAAACTAATTTAACCCAGTTATAAAGGCATACAAGTCATTAGATGGCTATAACGTGTCTGGACATGTGGGGCAGATATTTTACTTTTTTATTATGTCATGAGATTTTGGCTCCCACAAACTCTCTTCATGGCTGTTAACCATTGCCTCTGATGTATGTTATCAGCTGGGAACCTGTAAAATTTTTCGTTACTGTCCTTTCAACTGCTTGTGCAGCCTGCAGAGCTGCATGTGCTAACCATGCTGATAGATTTTATTTTGCCACTATTTAGTTCAGTTTATTGACAACTGAGTGGTAATAACTACGGTGGTCAAGGGGGAGGGCCATCTTCTTGCCCTCCGGCCAGAAGCTGGGGAAAGGGGGCTTGGGCGCGTGAAGTTACATGTCAAGTGGTCTATATAAAAGATTGTTTCTTTTTCATATTCAATTTTCTTCCAAGCGTTTTCCATCAGAAGTTAAACCCACAGGACCCCCAACTCCTGCACACATACACACACACAATAAATGATCATTTACAAACTTTATACAGACATACAGGTTTATAACTTTGATATGGCGTTCTGATTATACTGTAGGGTGTGTTATTGAGATTTTATAAATGTAATTTCTACAAATATAATCTTGCTAACCTCACAACCTCAGCACAGACAAAATAGTGCAATCTTGTGAGGATGCCCTTGGGTGTCCCGGACCCCAATTTGTGAGCCATTGGTGTATAGACCCTGCTACCACAATGGTAATTTATCTAGCCATAGACCTTTGGTGGAGGTTCAAAAGTATCATGGATGTGTATGTTCTAAATTCCATATTCTATTCATACTCTGCCAACATCATCCACATTCTGAGAATTTTTTTTTTAATTTTTAGATTGTAGCAAAGTATTTATTCTGTGTTAAGGGGACCAAAGCTTTGTTTATACTTATAGAGCCCTTTCTCAACGGTGATCAGGTATTAAGGTAATACATTTGTGCTTCAAATTTTCATTTGTATTTATCAAAAGCTTACACTTCTTTTTTCATACTTAAGCTCGCCAATGGGGCAACAGTGGCTCAGGGGTTAGGAGTTTGCCCTGTAACAGGTGGGTTACCAGCTAGAAACCCAGGCTCTGTGTCAGTCATTGTGTCCTTGGGCAAGACATTTCACCCTCCAGACTGTAGTATAAAGTGCTTTGGAGTCTTCTGACTATACAGCACTATATGCAGAACATTTACCATTTAAAGTTCTAAAGTGCATAGTTTAAACATTTCTATATAAATTATAGTAAGAATTTAAAGTTAAATTTTTGAGATAACGCTTTACTTGTTTCTAAAATAATGAATGAACGATTCTTTAATGACCACGCAGCTGAGCTGGTGGAATTAAATGTCAGTACAGCATTGTAATAAAGTACAGACAATAAACAGACAAATAACACGACAAGTAATAATATCTGTGAACGAGCATTTATGTGTCCAGAGGTCCATTATAATAATGCTAGAAGACGGCATTCAGGAAATTGACTGCAGTAAGGAAGAAGCTGCTTTTGAAGTACATGAATCTTTGCTAGATTTGGGTACAGCACAGATATGGCTGTGACAGTTCCATAATTCAGGTAGTAGTGGGGTTGCATTTAAGTTGAATCAGCACACATGTTCCTGTTTGCTTGCATGAGCAATTAGATTTTGAACCTCCACCACGTCCTAGGACAAAACTGTCCTGCCTCTCTGGAGAATCTGTATAATGCTTAGAACAAGGCTTCCTGTTTTTGCTTCCTGAAACAGCAGAAAGGAAATTAATTACCATTAAAACACTTGAAAGTGCTATTTTCTTCTTCCAAAAACATGATAAATTTCTATGATAGCACATACGGTAAATCAAGATAAAAACTTAAAATGTGTGTGTTTGGTGTTATGGACGTGTTTTTGTAGTTGGTCCAGATAAATGTCAGATTCTTACCTTTAGCTTTCATTCTTACATTTGAGTAATACATTTTAATTTTTAGACAGTATGATGTCTGTCATGTTTCAAATGTCATTGTACCTTATGAATATTGTTCTGAAGCCTTTTCGAAAATTGTGCATCAATTTAAAATCCTGGCAGAAACATCACATCTTTTCCCTAAAGTTGCAACCCTAATATTGTGTTTAATAAAAATGCACAACACAGCACAGGGATGATCTCAGACTTAGCAACACTAAATTAACAACATGCTTGATCCTGCTGACACCTTGAGAGGCTAAAATCACGCCCAGATTAGAAGACATTCTCACCTGTCTCTGAAACATTTTGAAAGACAATAAGCTGCAGATTCCTAAACCTCTCAGCTTTAAAATGACCCAGATTACTCAGAATCTACTCTGACAGCAACACTGTCTGCAAAATAATTTCACAAATTACATACAATGCTCTTTTTCAGTCTAAAACGTCAAACCAAAAAGGGAAAAGAGTTTGGTCTTTTTCTGGGAATTTTACGGTGTCATTCCGGATGCAGGAGTTGTGTGTGCAGCATGTTGTGATCTCCATCTCGTGTTACCTGATTTAGAGTGTTTACACACTGGCTGCGTGTCTCAGCTGTGAGCTGAGCTGAGCTGCAGCCACTTGTCTTCTACAGTTTTGGCAAGATGCCTCTTTTTGACGGCTGAGGAAAGCACCAGGGAGGCAGTTCACAAAAAAAAAAAACAATCCTGGGAAAATTAAAACATGTGTTATTGATCCTATGTTGGCAAAAAGTCAACATTTAACAGACTTTTCTTTTGCAGGCCCCTTATAACATTATAGAAAAACAGGTTGGGATGACAGTGATTTTTACAAATATAATTTTTGACTTAATGAATAAAGCTGCTAAGATGAAACAAAATGTTAGAAATAATTGTGTTTATAGAATTAAATGTCAGCTTTTTGCTGCTTTTTTCTTCCTCTCATTTTTGCACCATGAAAAAAAAATCTTTGTTCTTTATAGAGAAATAATGTTTTTACACTTTTAAAAGACTACAGGAAGTAATATATCCAGTTCTTTCTGGTAAAGGTCATGACCTTTACATACTTGGTGTCTTTCACTTCATATCTGTTGATCTGTAGAACATAAAACAATATGAGCTGCTATTATAAATATCTTAGTAAAAATGTCAACACCTTTTTTGCTTTGACTTAATTATTAGGTTTAGATGGATAACACTTAGGAATAAGATTAAAGGTGGAATATGGAACATTTTAATAAAAAATATATATAAATAAAAAATAATAAAACCTCCACGGGGCGTTTAGAGGTGTGCAGAATGAATGTACAGTTTTTCCTTTGAAAGCTATATTATAAAACATAATAATGAACGTTTTATTTTGAACAACACTGGGTTTATGTTTACATCTACCAGCCACTAGAGGGCACCATTGTGGTAAAAAGTCCGCTCGTCAAGGCGAGGCTGGGATTGTGTAAAATGGCGGACTCGACAAGTCAAGCATCTGCTTCTGAGTCCAGAAGATGTTCTAATGGTAAATACTGTTGTAAAATAAACTTAGTAGTAGAAATTAGTCCTTACCCTGTATGATTCATCACTGGACATGGTGCTGGCTGCTCACTTCACGTATCAGTGGTGAACCAACACCCCGACGGCTGGAAATTTTGTTCTGTTGTTGCAATACCACCTCTAAACACTAGATGTCGCTATAGTGTCCATATTCTATTCAAACTTTAAGCTGTTCTACCTGGTAAATTCACATTCAAGTCAATCTAATGTCTACTTTTGTCAACCAAGTCTACATTACTAAAGCTAATCTAGCTTAGCAAACACAAAAAGTTAAATTTCAGTCAAAGTTGCAGGTGTGTTTGTAACTGAGAGTCATACCCATCATATACTCAAAGAGCTAATACATCATGCAAAACTCCTGCATTTAAATCAGTTTGTTTGTTAGCAAATTATCTCATGAATGAATGTCTTATTGGAGAAACTTCTACAACTTTATCTTGGAAACTCAAAAATTGCCATAACTTAATTACATTTACACATATTAGGCCAAATGTTTGAGCCATATTGGGTTAGAGTTGTTTACAATACAGACTTTGATAACTAAAAGATTGTACAAGATCATGAAATATTTGACCAACACAACTATAATTCCAACATTTCTCAACTTACGATGATCTTTGTTTAAAACTCTGGCATTAGAGTTGGTGGATAGGATGAATTCCATCAGGAAATACAGGTCTAAATTTTCCGATTAGCTTTATAAAATATATTTTACCTTTTAAACATATTTAGAGTCAGTTTAATGTCCTTTTTGTCAAATTTTGTGTACAATAACACAACCACGCTCTGTGTCTTATGCCACATGTCATAATAAACAACAATATATCACCACAATGAATTTAAAAGTTTTAGATAAGCTTACATTAAATGAGGATGACAAACATACAAAGACATCAACAGTAACAAATATCTGTGTGCAAAGGACATCCATCTGTTTCCACCACAATACCCCGAAAGGTTGCAAGTTCTTTTTTTGCAGCATTCCTAATGTGATAGACAGACAAACTTTTTCCGAGAGCAAGGGGTTTTGGGTCTGGCATGGCTGCGGCGGTGGTGAAGTAGGTAGCAATTAGCGACGCGCTAATGAACTCTCTCTCATTATCGGTGAATCAACAGGCCTGTGCTAATTACGGTTAGCAGGACAGATCCTCTCTCCCACTGCGACCGGCTTCAAGGTCCCTCCGGAGCTGCGACGCACCGGATGGTCTGCCAGCAGCCACAGGTGCAAGGCACTCACTGCCAATGTTAAAAACAGAACATTACACCCACAAACACAAGGCCTGACAAGCACACACACAAACACAGGGACAACATTTTCTCTTTCATGTTACGGTCATCTTATGTCCTCACCACTCTGTCTTATTTAGGCATTAATATATTTTTATAGACGTTATTTCTATAACTCACCTGTTTGCTGCTTTACTGAATGTGAATTTCCTTCTTTTGATGGTTGATCAAATGGTAGCATGTACTTACTATTTTATGGGCTTTTGTTTGTTTGTTTGTGTTTGTAGAAAAATAAAGCAACATGTTAAGGAAATGTGACTTTAAAGCTACGTTAGCCTTATTTGATCACTGGATAAGATGAATAAATTACATGTAAACATGGTCAATAGACAAAAAGTCCCCTGCAGCTGTAAAAGTTATTTTAGACCCTAAATGTAAAGATTAAGAGAAAAAAACATGCTGCGTGCTAAGCTAACACCAGATTCGGTTGTGAATGCCGGTGACCAGCTAGAACAGAGTTAAAAACTTGAGTCAAAACTAAATTACACAAATGTTAGCGTTAGGTGCATTTTTGATGCAATTTGCTTACAATTCTTCCTGATCTCTTTGCAGTTTATTCACAATTTAGTTCTGTTCTATTTTGCACCTAAAATAACAATTTCTCTTTTTTGTGACTCCAAGGTGTGAGGTTTTATTTAAATGTAAGTTTTCAGACTTGTATACGACACGTTAGTCGGATCAGCACTTCCTATTGTGGCATCATCTAATTTACTTAAAATCTGTTTACATGGTTATCGTTGACAGAGAAACTTTACTAATAAAATCTGCGACCTATGACTTCTCCCAGTAGTGTTTGTAATTTTATCAAATACTCACATATTGCACCTTTAAATAGTCTTAGCTTAGTTTAGTTATACATACAGTCTAATATATATGCAGCAGGTGTTTAATTAGAGTGTTACTTTAAAAATATATACATTTTGAAATGTTTGAAATATCAAAAAAAAAAATAAGTTGAGAGAAATATTAAACTAAAATGTTGAGTCAAAAGGCTTTGTCTGATGTGGTAAACCCAGTTGTGCTGAACCAAACTACATTTGTCATTTTTATCATAGACATGTATCTAAACACTAGATGGCTCACCCGCGCTGTTTGCCAATGGAGTGCGACGTAGCAACATGGCAGCCATCTTGCTTCGGACAGCTGCCCCCTTTCGTAACATTGGTGTCAATGGTGCATGTACTATTTAAATAACTCTAACTTGCTCAATTTTCAACCGATTTTCAAATGGTTTGATTTGTTGTAAACGCCAGAGATGTGGCTGTGAAATATGACGGATTTGGCCCGTTAATTTAAAAATGTTAAAGTATGTCCTATCAAGCCTATGTGTTATAAGGTTTGTAATAATGCAACCCGCTTGTAAATCCGTTAATATATAATCGAGTTAAGAGTGTTTTTGTTTAAGTTGTTCACTCACCTTCCATCTGCTACCATTGAGAACGGAGCGTCTGCTGTCTGAAGTAAGATGGCCGCCATTTAGCTACGCCCTCGACTCCCGCTTTCGCCATCTAGTGTTTATATACATGTCTATGGTTTTAATAATGTATAAAAAACGTTATTGTTTTGTTTTCCAGTAAAACTCACAAAGCCATCTAAACTTTGAGAGGTTATTCACAGGTCATGTTCTGATCCAGGTGCAAGTTGCAAAGTTTGTTATGAAGTCTGAATCACCCTTAGCTTGGCAAATGTTGTGGGAAAAAGTTCTTTCTATAGTCTGGACAAGAGCCATTGAAACCACTCTATCGTGGGGCAGAATCTTCGGTTGTCTTTCAAACTGTCTCTGCACACAGTTGTACAGCACTTGGACCAATCAGAGCAATGAACAATGTGACGTATTCATTGCAATCAAAATCAGTCAACGGGGCAGTTCGCCATACACCGTCGAAGAAGAAAATAAATCCGTTAAGAATAAAGGACTTAAGTACCTTATCTGCTCATGTCTAAATTGTCCAAAGTTGATGCCAAAGCTATTTCACATGAGTGCTGTTCCTGAGCCAACGCCATCTTTGTAGTTTTTTCTTCATCGTAGCTCTGGTGCTAAGCTTGCCCAATATTCACTTCAATTCAGTTTATTTAAATTGTGCCAAATCACAACTAGAGTGGTCTCAAGGCTCTTAACTCATTCACTGCCATTTGCATTTTTTTACGGGGCGGGCGTCGGAGCGAGCCCCCGCACCGTGAGAACAAACATCACGTGTCTAAAGCGGATCTTCATCCGTGTAAGTCACACATCACGTGATCAAGAAGCGGAAAATCAATGGATTACGAGTTTGTTCTGGGACGCTGCTGTGAAAAAAAGCAACGCACCGAACCGGACATGCTTCTGCAGCTCACGCTTCGACAACAGATTGTGAAAGAACGGATAACGCTAGAAATACGGCGATTCTTCCTGATGTAAGAAGTGAGTCTACTCTTTCTTTTGGTAGTTTTGGCGTTTACATGATCATAGAGCACAGTGATCTGTGACTCTTCAAAAAACAGTAAAAACGCTCAAAAACGCTGGCTTTCTGATCAGAAAACGGCTGGCAGTTAATGAGTTAAAGTAAACATTCCAACAGAACCTACTTATCAGTGCATTGAGTTCAGTTCATTATGTCAATTAGTTCAAAGTTTCCTATGTAAGAAAACCCAGCAGATTGCATCGAGTCACTGACTTGTTGTGACTCTACAACAATCCCCATACAAACAATATCTCTACAAACATAGAGCGCTGTGATTGGACGTAAAACTTTTCGGGCCAATAGTGGAGCTGCTGAGGCTACAGTGGAGCGTGGCTAGACCGACCTGCATGTTCAGCATGACGCTGTTATCATAGGTCTCCAGGAAATAATTTTTCAACGTTTTTCTTAACATTTCAAACTTCATACTCAGTTATGTTTCTATTCTGAATGGTCCTCATACACTGCCATAGGTTTTAAAAATTCTCTTTATTTCTAAATATTCTTAGCGTTTCATCATGAGAATAACAGGATATAGTGAATATAATTAAACATTAGCATTTATTACCTGAGGATCAGTCCTCTAAATGGATTTCTTCTGCCTTGTTGGACACCTTTAAACTGAATTTCCCTGAATGTTTTCACAGCCAACAGAAATCCCATCTGAACCTGATAAAATAACCTGTTTAGTCCTTTAAGCTGAACATGCCCCACACTGAGTTGTGATCCTTTTAAGTGGTAAATTACCAGAAGATCTGTCATCTATCTTACAGCAACCTCCCAACATTCCCTTGCTTTGCAAACAATTGTTTTACAATAGACACAGCAAGATTCATTAATCAAACGCCACTTGTAAACCAGCAGCGGCCCTCGCCTATCAAATACTCTTAGTGGAAAGCACAAGTTCCAGCTCCACTGATAAAGGCACCTATTGAGGCTTTTTATTGAGGTGAAGAAAAAAAAAAGAAACTGATTTTTAGTGTCAGCCCACAGCATGAGCCATAAGATGGGACCTGGGCATGTTAAATATACCCGCCTTCCTTTTCCATCTATAACTTAAGCAGAGATCAGTGGCTAACACTCTTAATCCCAAGGGGGTGCTTTCTGAGCTGTAATTTAAAAATAGCGTTTTAATAACACACCACTGCTACAGTACATTAATCTCAGAATTAATTATCTCCCCCACCCCCAGCCTATTTGCTTGAAAGAGGCTCTTTGCTGCGTTTCTTGTGTTTTAGTTCTATTTATTCCACGAATGAGCGGATAAAGAGATGCATGTGGAGTGTCTGGTGAGGAGCGCTGCAATTATGCAGTCGCTAGCACATTAGCAGTATATGAAAACCAGCAAGTGAATTAGAGCCGCGGGGTGTCACCGGCATGATGGTCAGTACGGCTAGATGCTCTTAAAGGGAACACTCTCTACATACTGCACAGCATAAACAAGAAATAATTCAATTAGGAGGCCATTTAAATAAAAACGTGAGTCTAATCTAAAGACACTGTAGGAAACAGCTGCTGAATGGAGAGTAACTTTGTGTTTGTTTAAATTTTTATGCAAGAACATTCTTTTAATCAAACGGCACTCAAAGCAAGAGAAAGTCAATTCCAAAGAGAAATTAAAACGTATCACGTGACTGGAAGCCAGGCCTAAAGGCATCACAAATATTCAAAAACAATATTAAACTGCAATAAATAATATATGAGGCTTCTTTGGCAATATAGCGCTCAAATGTCAGGGGACGTGGGCACTTAATGCAAGTTAATGAAACACCGGAGTCATGTTTAAAGGCGTGGCAAGCGTTGAGTTTCGACCAAAAGTTGACGATCGAAGAGCAAAGTGACGTTGACAGTGATGGTAAAACTACTTTCACTGACCAGAATGTGCAATGTGGTAATTATAATCAGAAGTTGCTATAAAACAAGATAAATGAACTTATTTGCAATTAGAAAAAAGCATACAGTCAAACACTTGCACAACAAAGACTATCAAGATATCCTGGGCTTAGCTTTGGGAATCTCATGGTTTCATCTCCACATTTTGCAGATGATGTGTTTATGTTGATCTCATCAAGTTGTGCCTTTTATCGTGCACTGGGTCAGTTAGCCAAGGGTAAGGCAGCAGGAAGGAGAGTCTAAATCTAAGACCATGGCTCTTGGGCAAGGTAGTGCGGCTTCCTCCTTCCAGTTTGGGACTGAATTCTTGCCTCAACCTAAGAAGGTCAGCTATGTTGGTGTCTTGTCCATGAATGGTAGAATCGAGTCAGAGATCAGGACCAAAAGGCAGAGCTCTCAATGTACTGGTTCCTTTATTCCAATAGAGCTACTGCTGCTCCTTCACGTCAAAAGTCAGCTGAGGTGGCCTCTGACAAGGATGCCTCCTGGTCAGGTCTGATCAGTACCACTAGAACTATTTATTATACAGATGCACGAGTCAAGCGTCACATTCAATAGTACACATATAGACACAAAAATGAAGGGTAAGTCATCAAACTCTCTCATGCATGCTTTGAAACCAAGACTGAAACTTTTCAGAAATGCCATTAAATTTAAAGGGACACTAGTCAGTTTTGGCTTGTTTTTAGCACCCCCTAGTGTTCGTTAACGAAAGCGAAAGTAAAACTTACCTCTCCTCGCTGCTCGTTCGTCTTTTTAACACCTTAATCTAACTGCTGAAATGTGTCCTCAGCCTTTATTAGTTTCTACGGGAGTTATTTGTCACTAAATCAAACAAATCAGCTGTGTTCATGATCTAAAACATGCAGGAAACATGCTGGAAGCAGACTGCAGAGCCAGGTAGGTCAAGCTGAATTTTTCTAAATCTCAACAGACCGGACCAGCAACTGTGAAGTTGCAAGTGGAATATACTGGCCACAGGGGGCGACAGGGGCTGGGTGGCCTTTCATTAACCCTGTAAAGGGTCATTTTAGCACATACTGGCTCAAGAAGATGATTTAAAATGTGAAAAAGTTGCAAAGTGTGGCTTTATGGTTTTGGATTTAGAAAGGGAGCACTTGAAATAAACCTAAAATTGGCAAGAACGGCTGGATCCAGATTGCTCCTTTTGATTAGCTTGGACATTATCGGACACCAAAGAGGACTCAATGAAGTCAATTAAAACCATCCTTTAGAAGACGACCAGGCCTTTTCCTTTTCTACTTCCTGTTTCCCTGATTGACTGACTTCCTGACCTCTGTTGTCAACGCAGAGCGGCTGACAGAGATCTTCGCACACGCATCACTTTGTATGTTCTCGGCTGAATAGCTGCTCCGCTCCGGATGAGGCGGGTGCCCCCCTGGGTCTGTGTATCACTGATAACCTTTACGAGGAGGTGCGGTTCACGCCTGCTGGCCCTCGCACCTTCCCGCTATCGCATCAAAGGATCTGGATCCGGTTAAATTCAGACGCTGGAGAGGCAGTCGGGGCTTGGCATGCATGATTGATGTGGAGTTTGTAACATTAGGTATCATAAGGTGTAATATAGAAGATAGTGGTGTGATTGCATTTTGGCTCCGCGAAGGAAATAGGAAGCAGTTTGACAGCTCTCAGTGTTTTATGGTTTTCCGCTGCTGTTCTTTTGCTCTGGATATCTGTCCGCAGCTATAAAAAGTCGAACCTACTATCAATCTGTGTTATGTAATGAGGTAGCTCTGTATCTCAGCCTGCCTGACTCTTCATCTGACTGTGTGTGTGTGCTGCTTTCTTCTGCTCTTACAAAATCCCTCACACACTCAGAGAATTTCTCTCAGACTTTGATGTTTCAATTAACGTTTGATTGAGTTATGAAAGCCTTCGAACTAAACCAAGAACAAATGACACGGATTTCTGTTAAGACATGACTATAGTCAAATTTCTGTCTCTTACATGACATCCTATTAATTTTGTTTATATCAAGACAGGTGTTTGTCAGTAAAAGTCACATCCTCAATCAGTTTTTTTCTTTTTTCTTTACCAGTGCGGACTATTTTTTAAATGAAAAAATAAGTTGCTAATTTTGTCAGTGCTCTTTCCAGACACTGCAGGTTTAATTGCTAATTGTTAACTGGGAATGAATGAATTTGCATATTAATTAGTTAGCCCATTTGCATTTTTAATTTGCTGCCTTCAAAGGGGGTGAGATAAAAGGTCGCACAATTCTGAATAATTTAAATAATTTATGCTCCATTGGTGAAAAGAAGCTGAACAGAAGTGTTCTGCGGATATTAACCCCTGAGAGCTTTTACCGAATAAAGCACTCCAAAAATTGTTTTAACAAATCTAATTAAACGGAAAAAGGTCTGAACACACAACCACCCAGAGCACCAGGCGCGAAAGTGTGTCCTCGGGAACAAAAAATGCTCAAGAGAGAGTGATGGCGGGTGTATGCATGTGGAGGACGAAACTTCCAGCCCTCTATCCGGGTATGAAGGCCTCTCGTACTCTTTTCATCATTCAGATTGATCAAATACCCCTACAGGAATGCTGATGGAGCCGGTGCCTGGTGATAGTAATTCTCTCTGAAGTTAAGCTGCTCTTTGCAACGTGACATCCTCCATAAGTAATCAAAGAGATGCATCTTCTGTGGTGGATCCTTGAAAGTTAGCTGAGACTAATTTCGACCGCATGTCCGTGCTGTCATTTTAATGAACGGACACCTCCAGCGACTGTTCATTTATCAGATCGTCACAAGGCAGGAACAACAAAGAGACACGTTGTCTTCCTCGGTCTTCGCTTTAACTCTGTCCTTCCAGAATCTAAAAAAAAACCTTCCATTTTTGGTGCAAGGAGTTGATATTTTCACTCCCTCTTCTTCAACCAGGTCCCGACTGCATTGTAAGACTGTCTCTTCTCCTTTGTCCCAGTGATCTTAATTACAGGCCGTGGGCCCTGAGCAGAGAAGCCCATTTAAATCAGAACACAACCAGCTTCCATTATGGGCTTGGCATTTGGTCTTTGTGCCCATGCTTTTAAATTACATGCTGCCAATCCTAGTGGGCACAGGCGAGATGAGGAGCGGAGGATGGGTGAGAGATGAGGTGAAAGGGGGACGAGAGAAAGAGGAGAGAGGGGGCCCACGGGCTGTACATGTCTACTCACCCCTCCCTCGCCTCGTCTGCCCTCTTTATCACCAGATAACTTATGTAAAGTAGCAGATGAAACCCATTCCCATTCATGTCGGCCTGATTGTCAGAATAAGCTTGCATTCCTTTGAAAAGTGATTGACCGGCTGAAAGCGTACAAATTAGGGGCCTGCTCGTCTTTTCTTCTGCAGTCGTGGGGTTTATTTGCGGCAGATTCACCCAGGCCCAAAATTAAGTGAACTCAGGCAGGGATGAATGGGAGAGCTCTGATTGAATAATTGATTTCCTTTGTGTGGCCTGTGTTTAAGAGGGATAACTAGACATCTTTTGGAGTGTAATGATTGTAATTACTGCGATGACTGGTCATGTCAAATATGACACAGGAAAGGACTGTTATTAACCTTTATTCTCCACATAGAACAAAAAAAAACTAGCCTAATATCCTCTTGTCTCTCCTGTCTGCTCATGGGCTTCACCTCTGCTGAAGGCATGGCTGCTGCAGGTTGAATGCATGGATGAACTCATTCCCTGTCTTTTTCTCTCGTCCCATGAAAGGTAGATGTGTAATTGACTGTGCAGTCAGAGTCACTGGTATGTCAATGACGCGCATGGTTAGTGAGCCTTGGGATAACGTTCAAAGCACAATGCATGTTGGCTGCAGAATTTAAGTGTAAAAAATACGAGTTGAGGCCGCGTGCGTAATATCTGTCAGATTCTCATATGCCCCGACCTCTCGAGCAGCGTGGCCTGAAATGGGCTGTAATGCACTTGACGCGTTTGAGGGCCTCAGTGAAACAGACATTTATCACACAGAGATCAGACACACCATGTTGACATTACTGGACATGTGATCCGTATGAATCACCGAGCTACCGTCTGGTCTAAACAGTACCAGATTTAAAAGTGCTGTCTCTGAGCTAACCTGGCTCTGAGACACTATGGTTTAACCACATTACCCAACAGCAAACTGTTTTTTACGTGTGAAAATATGAAGCAGTAACGACGAGAACAGCCCCCCTCCCTCTGTGTGTGCTTTAAAGCGACTTTCTCTGTTGTGTTGTGGCAGCTGAACCCGTCGTGTGTGTACGTTAGTGTATAGGAATCCAGGCAAAGTTCCAGATTAATCTCAGCTGAATAAATTATGTTCTTGGCAAAAAGTTTTTTTTTATTTATTCTCATTTGTTTTCCTGCTCTCTGCAGAAAGTACACAACAACATCCCATCTTCAACTCCCGTGGAACTTTTTACACACTGATCTTTTAGAGGTGATATGGAAAATGTGTAGAAATGGGTTCATATTTAGATCAAGCAGTTTTTCCACTCATTTGCCTTTTGAATCGAATTCTCTGATTTTTTGCAAAATGGCTATAAATTGAAATATCTATAGTCATTTTTTATTTTCCATTGTAAGTTGGCTGTAATGGCCATCTTGAATTGACTTAAAAAGTTAGGTAATGGTAGATGTATGTCCAATTCTAATTTTCTGAGTTTCGTTCATTAGATATTTTGCTAATAGAAAGGGTTTACTTCAACAGTTAAGCAATGATTTAACACACTCAGTTAGAGCTTGGAGTGTTTGGATGACTCTTCTTTGCCATATTGTGTCTGTGAATTGGACAAAGGTAAAGACATTTAAGTGTGCTAATATTAATTAGCTGTGGAGGCTATCTTTTATTGGGTTCTCCTAAAATGAATCAGTTGCAGATGCACATGCAATGATGACTTTCTAAGAGTGTAATTCAAATTCATACAGTGGTTTTATGGATATTTGCCAACAGACATGCACACACAGACAAAAACATTATGGGTCCCCTCTCCGTAGGAGGAATCCGGATGCTACTCACATTAGCGGGGGGCTGCATCATCATTCTTTGAGAATACTATTGCAACTGCAATTCAGTCATATTTTTACTATAGAAATATTACATTTTCATTTGTATATCTTCAAATATTGTAAAGGTTAAAGTCAAATTAAAATAGAACTTGAACAAGTATAGTGATGATGCACTTCAGAGTCATAAAGCTGCTCAACAGATGGTAAATAGTTAGACTGCATTGCCTCTTGGTGACTTTACTGAAATACATTTTATTATTTGCATCTAAATCAACTGGATTGGATCTGATAATGCAAACAACATTGGAATCTTTGGACTCAGTTCATACATCAATGTTAGCAAAGCTCCTGTAGCATTAGCTCCTGTAGCATTAGCACTAGTAACTTTGAGCCAGTAGCAAACAAGCTAACATTAGCATTGCAGTACAATTATCTGCTACAGGAAGTTAAAAATTGTTATTTAAACCTCCCTTGGGCCACTGCAATTACAGTTATTTGCAGTTCAAATTCTGCCACCAAAACTATGCAGAAAACTATGACAGCCTATGTCCATCCTCCCTTGTCCAGCTTCAGGTGTGAGAATTTAGGAACATTTGAATTGCACATATCAAATCCTGAAACTTTAGCCCTTTCTGCCTCTCAACTAAACCTCTAGTCAGTTCAGCCCGCTTCACCAACTGCAGACCTTTTGCAACTTCATTTGAAGCTTTTAATTAGGTGCCTCAAGTAGTTGTAAGAGGGGAAATGTGATCAGTGAACACCAGACAGATGGCACCTGAGAAGCGTAATACATTTTCAACATGGCACAAATGAGCCATGTCATATTAGTTAATATGGATAGAATTCAAGCCTGTAAAATACTCTCCTTCTCAGTCTTGTTAGTCGTGTAGCTCCACAAATACAAAGTCAGTTGATATTGTTTGTGGTTAACTTTATAATAAGAGGTATGAGAATGAATCTGTTATATGAATCTGTAATAGTTATTCTTGTCCAGGTTACAGAAAGAAGCACTTTGGTAGCCTAAATCAAGAAAAACCATATTAGAAGCAACAGATTTAGCTCTGCAGGTAGGTCTAGCCACACGTAGCATCAGCAGGTCGATCATTGGCCCCGAACAGGCCAATCACAGCACTTTATGTTTGTAGAGAGACGTTCAGCAAGATTACCACCAGAGCTGCCATGAAGAAAAACTACAAAGATGGTGTCGACTCAGGAACGGTGCTTGTTTGAAACGGCTTTGGTGTCATTTGGACAACTTAGACATGAGCAGATAGAGGCACATAGATAGAGGTTCTTACATTCTTTATTTCAAAAAATAATTTATTTATTTCTTCTTCTGTTTCTTCAACGGTGTTTGGTGGACTGTCTCGTTGACTGATATCCGTAGCAATGAATACGTCATGATGTGCGTTGCTCTGATTGGTCCTACTGCTGTCCAATCATGTGCAGACAGTTGGAAAGGCGACTGAAGATTCCACCCGTGACCGAGCTCTGTCTATGGGTCATGGCCAGACGATACAGGATGGTTTTCCAGGTTAGCACTTAAGTGCTTTTCTGGATGTTTATCCAAGGTTTATTTTGTCCTTTAGGTTTTTGCTAAATTTTACAACCATTCAAGCCAACCTAGCAAGTTTGCTGCTATATAAGTGATCTTTTAGTTTTTACAACATGGTTAGCAGGGATGACAGCTATAGCTGTAGCCCTTAATTCTCACATGAGAATCTTAGTAATTCAGCCAAAAATAACTGTATAATACAAATACAATATAATATTTGGTGTTATAAAATGCATCTGCATGAACTGTCACGTACATTTAGAGATTAGAGATGTTTTAGGAATAATTTATTCCGTTTTTAACCCTGCTTGGATGAGCCATTATGTCAATCTAGTCAGAATCTCTTTCTCTAAACAGAGGTTGTTTAAAAAGCTATCTACATCACCTGTATGAGGGTGGAGATGAAGACACAAAATCTTCACCACGACAGACCGGTACAACGCCTGCATCACTGCAGACTCATCACCAATCCGCCTATCAAGACAACTTAATTTGAAAAAATAAAAAAAGTGATTTGACATGAACTTGAGCATGAACTTGAACTTTTCTAGTCATCCTTTTACCTAATGTTTGTCCCCTTACTCACATCAACCTCAAAGCCTAAAATAGAGTCTATAGAGAACACATAAACACAAATAAAATAAAAACTCGAATCTTTCAAAGCAAACATTTGAAGCCAAAAATTCAAACATAACTAGTTCTAGAACAAAAACAGTTGACTAAAATAATCTCAGCACAAGATCAGTCCATTTCAAATGATCTTATTCCACATTCATCCTGCCATTACTTATCCAAATTTTATCGTTTCATCATTTTAACTTTTATCTCTGTTTGTTTGTTTATTTAGCAGACGCTTATAGCTATCCACAGAAACCTAAAATTGTGGAAAAAGCAGATATCCTGAAATATATGGGGGGTTTGTCTTTGGGAGAAACCAGAGTATCCGGAGAAACCCGGAGTCTCCGGAGAAACCCCAGTTACAGTGCATCCAACTATGCCACCATATATTTATCCATAATGTTCCACATATTGTCATTTCATCAGTACATTTGTTTCACAGATTTATTCTGTTTTAACCCTACTTGGATGAGCCATTAGCTTGTCAATCTAGTCAGAATCTCTATTTCTCTAAACAGAGGTTGTTTAAGTAGCAATCTACATCAGGTAATGTTTGTAACTGTTTGACAGAGCCACATTTCAAAAGATCTGAGCTAAGCTGCATTACCAGCTTCATGTTTTTTCTATAAAGGCAGATGATTGTGACTAAGGACATTTTTAAAAAGCAAAGAGATTTTATGTATGAAAGTATTTACTGAAACAGCAATCAGGATCAATTCAATAATGTAAATAATATCAGTTATGAACAAAGAATTTCTTCACCTGTACGAGGGTGGAGATGAAGACACAAATTCATTCTGGAGTTGGTTGTGACTGTGCCATCCTGTTATTTGTGTTTCTTAATGACTTTCTAATTCCTCATCAGTGGGTAGCTAGCCTTCACAGCAGGCAGACAGAGAGGGGTGGCAGGGTGCCATCCAGAAAACAGCTGCTCCTCCATGTTGTTCCAATGCTGTCCGCAGGCTCCTTACTCAGATCCTTTAGGTCGCCTTTAAACTGGGAATGTTTCAACTCTGAGCTGAACTTTCTCCTGGTCAACAGCTCCAGATAGGTTTGATTTGTACCACTTCCACAAAAAGTAGCTAAAGGTTGGGTGTTTAGAGCAGCAGTGAACAGTAAAAGTATGGAAAATGAATTGATAACCGGTCATTAATCTGGTTAAAAACTTAAAGACCAAGTTCACTCCTTTTTTAAGACATTTGCAGTGGACTCTGGTATAAATAAATGCCTTGTGGGTTGATTTCTGTGGGAAAAGAAGCTCTGGCGCTCATGTTTCAGGAACTAAAAGTGAGCCAGAGGAGCAACGTGACTGATTCTGTTTGCTTTGCAACATTGATGCTTTATCTCCACAAACAAGCCTGAAGGAGTTCTGCCATGTTGTAGAGTTGCTAACGCTAACAGTTAGCTTCCACTAGCCCAGACGTGCTCTGCTCTCTCCTGGATGCTAAAACATCACAGCCTTCATGGGCCAAGATGGTGAGTTCATGAATGCTAATTTTCAGTGTGACATAAATCTGAGTGGATTATCTAATCTGAGCATTTCCCCGTCTATTTTCTTTTGGTGGCTAGGAAATAAGGGTAGAAGACTATTTTCATGTTCAGCCTGTATGTGAAACTCAGAGTGACTGATCATATTTCAAAAATAACAAGTAAAAAACACTTTCTCAGTGAACTCAGTGGTCTTTAATTCATTTATTTTCTTTACTTTTTAAACAGTCAAACTCTTGTTTTGGACGTAATTTTTATTTGCATGTGTTAATATAAACCAAGACTGCTAATATCATTTAGACTCAGAAAGTCCTGCAGGAGCACAAAGGAAAACTGTTGTGTTGGGTTAGTGAAACATGTTGGTTTCAAACAGCAAATAAATTAAAAACATATATCTGAATGGCGCTTTGCATCGAATCACACCTGCAGTTAATTAACACGTTCATTTCTCAAAGAATGCAATTTTCTGCATTTTGCTGATCTAACATTCCTGCTGTTAGTTATTTTATTTGCTAAGCTGATGAACTGTGGGTAATTTAGAGGATCTAAATGAGATCAGACACTTGCTTTTGGCTGCACTACAGGTATAGCTGGTAAATAATTATTTTTCTTTAAAATTAAATCTATTAAAATAAAGTTGCAGGTTTCTTCTGTACATAGTCTCTTGTGATATTTCTGCCAATTTTCCTTGAGGAAAATGTGTTTGTCCCTTTTTATTTTGCATTTCAGATATCTGAGACAAGCAGCATGAAAAAAAACAATATCTCAAGTATCTAAAACACAGTTTTTTTCTTAAAAGAATAGCATTAAGTATAAATTTGTTAATATTTTTTAACTCAATGCCAACTTCCAAAATAACCTACAGGGTCAGGAACATGGTTCTGATTTACAAGTTTACATATTATCACGGTCAGATAGACACATGATCCACATGTCATAAATGCACAGTTTGAGTCACATTTTTGATGACAACATCCATCCATCCATTTTCTTCTGCTTATCCGGAGTCGGGTCACGGGGGCAGCAGCTTAAGGAGGGAGGCCCAGACCTCCCTCTCCCCGCAGCCACTTGGGCCAGCTCCTCCGAGGGATTCCCAAGGCATTCCCTGGCCAGCCAAGAGACATAATCCTCCAGCATGTCCTGGGTCTTCCTTTGGGTCTCGTCCCAGTTGGACGTGCCCGTAAAACCTTACCAGGGAGGCGTCCAGGAGGCATCCTAATCAGATGCCCGAGCCACCTCAACTGGCTCCTCTTGATGTGGAGGAGCAGCAGATCTACTCTGAGCCCCTCCCGGATGACTGAGTCTCTCACCCTATCTCTAAGGGAGAACCCAGCCACCCTGCGAAGAAAACTCATTTCCGCCGCTTGTATCCGCGATCTCGTTCTTTCGGTCACTACCCAAAGCTCGTGACCATAGGTGAGGGTGGGAACGTAGATCGACCGGTAAATCAAGAGCTTCGCCTTTTGGCTCAGCGCTCTCTTCACCACGACAGACCGGTACAACGCCCGCATCACTGCAGACGCAGCACCAATCTGCCTATCATGACAACTTAATTTGAAAAAATTTAAAAAGTGATTTGACATGAACTTGAGCATGAACTTGAACTTTTCTAGTCATCCTTTTTACCTAATGTTATGTTTATACCCTTACTCACATCAACCTCAAAGCCTAAAATAGTCTAGATATAGAGAACACATAAACACAAATAAAATAATAAACTCAAATCTTTCAGAGCAAAAATTTGAAGCCAAAAATTCAAACATAACTAGTTCTAGAACAAAAACAGTTGACTAAAATAATAAAAGCACAAGATGAGTCAGTCCATTTCAAATGATCTTATTCCACATTCATCCTGCCATTACTTATCCAAATTTAATCTTTTTCATCAGTTTAAACTTCTGTTTCTGTTTGTTAGTTTATTTAGAAGAAGCTTATAGCTATGAAACCTAAAATTGTGGAAAAAGCAGTTAGTCATCCTGAAATGTATGGGTTTTTTCGTCTTTGGGAGAAACTGGTATCTGTAGAAAACCGGAGTATTCGGAGAAACCCGGAGTCTCCGGAGAAACCCCAGTTGCAGTGCAACCAACTATGCCACCATATATATCCATAATGTTCCACATATTGTCATTTCATCAGTACATTTGTTTCACAGATTTAACCTTTTATGAAGTTTATGCAGTGGTTGTTCTGTGAGCAGATTATGTTTATTTTCTCTGGATACAATCTGGTAGCTGGCGGTTTTTGACTCTACATTAATTTTATGGTTGTGAAATCAACTAGATCTTTAAACTGAAGAGATACGAAGTTGTATTTTTAATTTTTATGGCTCTTTTTTGTCAAATGAAAATCAGATCTGTGTTTGTTTTGTGTACGTTTCCTATAGCTCCACACAATGTATGACAGACCGGTACAACGCCCGCATCACTGCAGACGCAGCACCAATCCACCTATCATGACAACTTAATTTGAAAAACTTAAAAAAGTGATTTGACATGAACTTGAACTTTTCTAGTCATCCCTTTTACCTAATGTTTATCCCCTTACTCACATCAACCTCAAAGCCTAAAATAGAGTAGAGAACACATAAACACAAATAAAAAAATAAACTTGAATCTTTCAGAGCAAAAATTTGAAGCCAAAAATTCAAACATACCGGTAACTAGTTCTAGAACAAAAACAGTTGACTAAAATAATAACAGCACAAGATGAGTCAGTCCATTACAAATGATCTTATTGCACATTTTATCCTGCCATTACTTATCCAAATGTTATCTTTTTCATCAGTTTAAACTTCTGTTTCTGTTTGTTAGTTTATTTAGAAGAAGCTTATATGAAACCTAAAATTGTGGAAAAAGCAGTTAGTCATCCTGAAATGTATGGGTTTTTTCATCTTTGGGAGAAACTGGTATCTGTAGAAAACCGGAGTATTTGGAGAAACCCGGAGTCTCCGGAGAAACCCCAGTTGCAGTGCAACCAACTATGCCACCATATATATCCATAATGTTCCACATATTGTCATTTCATCAGTACATTTGTTTCACAGATTTAACCTTTTATGAAGTTTATGCAGTGGTTGTTCTGTGAGCAGATAGATTGTGTTTATTTTCTCTGGATACAATCTGGTAGCTGGCAGTTTTTGACTCTACATTAATTTTATGGTTGTGAAATCAACCAGATCTTTAAACTGAAGAGATATGAAGTTGTATTTTTAATTTTTATGGCTCTTTTTTGTCAAATGAAAATCAGATGTGTTTGTTTTGTGTACGTTTCCTATAGCTCCACACAATATGACAGACCGGTACAACGCCCGCATCACTGCAGACGCAGCACCAATCCGCCTATCATGACAACTTAATTTGAAAAACTTAAAAAAGTGATTTGACATGAACTTGAACTTTTCTAGTCATCCCTTTTACCTAATGTTTATCCCCTTACTCACATCAACCTCAAAGCCTAAAATAGAGTCTAGATATAGAGAACACATAAACACAAATAAAAAAATAAACTCGAATCTTTCAGAGCAAAAATTTGAAGCCAAAAATTCAAACATACCGGTAACTAGTTCTAGAACAAAAACAGTTGACTAAAATAATAACAGCACAAGATGAGTCAGTCCATTACAAATGATCTTATTGCACATTTTATCCTGCCATTACTTATCCAAATGTTATCTTTTTCATCAGTTTAAACTTCTGTTTCTGTTTGTTAGTTTATTTAGAAGAAGCTTATAGCTATGAAACCTAAAATTGTGGAAAAAGCAGTTAGTCATCCTGAAATGTATGGGTTTTTTCATCTTTGGGAGAAACTGGTATCTGTAGAAAACCGGAGTATTCGGAGAAACCCGGAGTCTCCGGAGAAACCCCAGTTGCAGTGCAACCAACTATGCCACCATATATATCCATAATGTTCCACATATTGTCATTTCATCAGTACATTTGTTTCACAGATTTAACCTTTTATGAAGTTTATGCAGTGGTTGTTCTGTGAGCAGATAGATTGTGTTTATTTTCTCTGGATACAATCTGGTAGCTGGCAGTTTTGGACTCTACATTAATTTTATGGTTGTGAAATCAACCAGATCTTTAAACTGAAGAAATATGAAGTTGTATTTTTAATTTTTATGGCTCTTTTTTTGTCAAATGAAAATCAGATCTGTGTTTGTTTTGTGTACGTTTCCTATAGCTCCACACAATGTATGACAGACCGGTACAACGCCCGCATCACTGCAGCACCAATCCACCTATCATGACAACTTAATTTGAAAAACTTAAAAAAGTGATTTGACATGAACTTGAACTTTTCTAGTCATCCCTTTTACCTAATGTTTATCCCCTTACTCACATCAACCTCAAAGCCTAAAATAGAGTCTAGATATAGAGAACACATAAACACAAATAAAAAAATAAACTCGAATCTTTCAGAGCAAAAATTTGAAGCCAAAAATTCAAACATAACTAGTTCTAGAACAAAAACAGTTGACTAAAATAATAACAGCACAAGATGAGTCTGTCCATTACAAATGATCTTATTCCACATTTTATCCTGCCATTACTTATCCAAATGTTATCTTTTTCATCAGTTTAAACTTCTGTTTCTGTTTGTTTGTTTATTTAGCAGACGCTTATAGCTTTCCAAAGAAACCTAAAATTGTGGAAAAAGCAGTTAGTCATCCTGAAATGTATTGGGTTTTTTGTCTTTGGGAAAAACTGGTATCTGTAGAAAACCGGAGTATCCGGAGAAACCCGCAGTCTCCGGAGAAACCCCAGTTGCAGTGCAACCAACTATGCCACCATATATATCCATAATGTTCCATATTGTCATTTCATCAGTACATTTGTTTCACAGATTTAACCTTTTATGAAGTTTATGCAGTGGTTGTTCTGTGAGCAGATAGTGTTTATTTTCTCTGGATACAATCTGGTATCTGGCAGTTTTTGACTCTACATTAATTTTATGGTTGTGAAATCAACCAGATCTTTAAACTGAAGAGATATGAAGTTGTATTTTTAATTCTTATGGCTCTTTTTTGTCAAATGTGTACGTTTCCTATAACTCCACACAATGTATGAAGGAACAATGATGGGGCACGATGAAGGTTGATTTAAAGGACTTTTGACTGTAGTATTGCAGTTTATGCTTTGTCATAGTAAACAATAAAGTTTATGGATTCACTTACTAAAAATGTCACATCTATAAATGTTGAACTAAACCACCATATGATGTGAAATGTGTTAAAAGCATAAAACAGCACTTGAATTCAAAGGTTTTTCCATTGTTGTTTATACAATAGCTTATGGGAGGAGACCATTAGAATTCTGAAACCAGTCAGCTACATCTTCACCAACTGTATAAGAATTAATTAGAGAAGAATAAAAAAGAGCACAGAAATGACAGTGAATGACACTTTTCTTCCACCACACTGGTCAGAACAGTCAGAGCAGCGCTGTCGTAAACATCTAGCAGGCCTCCTCTGATCTCACCCAGGAAGGAGACAACACTTTCATATCAACACCCTGTCATCTCACAATGTGGCATCTTCCCCTTTGAAGGTACAGTAGCATTGTTGCAGTTGCTCAGATTTGAAACTCTGGCTTTTATCATCCTGTTTTCAGCAAGCAGGAGAGGAGTGGGAGATGAAGGAAGCAATTTCTTTTTAACTCAGGCCCACCAAAGTGGAAGGAAACAGCGTGTTGACAGGTGTGTGAAAGGAGTCCTGCTGGGTCAACTGGGAAACTTCAGAAACCAGTTTAGAAGCGTCATAAAGAATCCCAGAAAAGGGGGAACAATAGGCTCCCCTGGCAGCTGAGCAACTGTTAACACCCACATCAGGAGTTAGCGCTGATGGCTAGCTTCTGAAGATGCCCACTTTCACCACAGATCATTGTTTTCAGAATTAGCTGCAAACTGAAAGGCTTGATTATGTGCCTCCACAAAGAGTCTCAGGACAGAAGCCAGAGAGATTAGCTCCTTGTCCTAAATTACCAGCCAGCTGTAAACTACAAGTCCCACTCCGCTGCAGGAGGATCACTCCTCCCATTAGCCTTGGCAAAGTGCCGACTACCAATGTGAGGGTTGTCGTCATCGGAGGCCCAGTTGGGACGAGACCCTCTGTCACTCACCGCGACACGTGTCATAAACTCACTGTGCTGCCATCAATCGGAGGATATAACCACCTCTACAGCAGATGGAGTACCAGCAGGGCAACAGGGGGGGCATGCCCTGAGCCCCTGCCTCATACAGAGAGCACAGGCTAAGAGTAAGAGAGGCCACAACTGTAGGGGTGCCCCCTTACCCCCAGAATGGACCTCCTGTGGATACACCTCTGGATGAAGTCCTAATGTTTTCTATGATTAATTGGTGACAAATAAAGCAGGTCTGCTGTGGGATAGCAGGTGTGGTTGATGTAGGTACAGGTACATACAATTCTCAGAAAAAAGTATCTGTCTCCTTACAAATTTATTTTGTTTTTACTTTTTTGTCACACCAAACAAATGTCAATATCAAGATAACCTAGTAGTTTTCAAAGGATGATTGTTATGGCCTGGCTCGTGGTGCAACCACTGCACAACAGCCAGGCCAATAGAACATAGGTGTGTAACAATGATTTAATGAAGAGTTTAACAAAACTGGACCTAGGTATAAAAAAAAAAAGTTATTGTCAAATCATGAATGAATTGATTAACCAGATTATTTGAAAGCTGCGGTCAGTTCCACTGGTCACAAGCAGGTCTGATTACTGCCAGACTGGTAGAGTTAAAGGAGCAATATGTAAGAATTCTACTGTGAAATAACCACAAGACAGTCTAATTTCTCAATCATGTTAGAAGGAAGGTAACACTGAAACAGATTTCTTTCTCAGACGACTGGAGTGTTGTCAGTTTTTCTCCTTTTAAAAAAAAGCGAAAGAGGGACCTATTTGTTTATATCAGTGAGTTTGTGAGGTGTCTCCGGCGAGCTAACTGCTGTACCGGGATTTGTTATTAATCACTGCCATATAGTCTTCAATTTGTAAAGAATGTGAAACTACATAAAACCAACATCAGACTGACAAAAAGCACAACAGTTCTTATAAGTGAAATTTTTTAAATGTATTTACATAGTTAACAGCCATTTCCGTTTGTATAAATGTGGAAATCTTTTGTATATTTCGTTAGTTCTTATGTAAATTAATCCATTCATTCATTCAAAATGATGCTTGCTATTTGTTCAATAAAGTTCTTTAATTTTTATTTTGCCCCATTTCATCAAAATTAAAAGCTGCTGAGGGTCTCCGTTTGTCAATTGATGTTTTTGCTTTTATTTTACGTTTTCTTTGGCAATACAAACATATTTTCCTTGAAAAGTGTTTGTTTTTGGACTACAGGACTACAACCGTAAATTTGTTGGGACCAATCAAAATCTTCAGTGTCAACGTGCTAACGCAACTTTTACGAATGTGGTATCGTAACTTCTGTAAGTCGTACGTTCAGCCAATCATCTAGTGTGATGTCATCGGCAGGCGCAGGACCCTGAGCTGATCTGGCAGCCCGAGCAGATCCGGTATCTACACCTGAACACTCACCCCTCCCCTCGGGTATCTTCCCCAGATCCGTGTTGACCGAAACCGGAAACCCATAATGCTAGAGGATACGAGATAGCGCTAAACACCAGTCGCTGTTTTCTAGGTCCAAACATCTTTTGTTGTTCATGACTTCAAATAGTGTTTTTCTTTTTGGGATTCTGGTAGTTTGTCCTAAAGTTGAAGTGGTAGCAGCCGGCTGTTTCTCCTTCTCTGATATTATTGAGTGGAGAACCTCTCACACCAGTGGTGTTCTGTTGATAAATATGTGAGTGTGGAATGAGTGGAGGACCCAGGGAAGTGCGGAACTGCAGCAGTTCAGCGAGAACAACAACCAGATGATCCAATAGTTGCTTTTGGTCTGAAACGTGTTATTGGTGAAGATTTTTAGACAAATGCGAGAGAACCATTTTATCAACGTTTTTCTTTTTTTTTTTTATCTCCACAATTTATTTATAGTTAAACTGTGTTAGAACGTTGTTAAGAGGCATGAAAAAATGCTAATTTGTTTTCCAAATTTGTTATAACAGCTTTAAGAAAACACAAAAACTGTCAACTTCAAGTCTAGACATCTGGAGTACAACTAACACTAAAACACCAACAGTTAGTGATGCTCTGGGGCTGTGTTGCTTCAGGACCACTGGTTGTAATTGATGGAAAAATGAATTCTGTTCTCTAGAAGAAAATCCTGAAGGAGAACGTCTGACCTTTGACCTTAAACAGGCCATTCATGCTGGAAAACCCGCTGATGTGGCTGAATTTAAATAATTCTATAAAGAACAAGACCAAATTCCTCCACAGAGATGAGAGTTTATACATTAATGAATGCATCATTTGAAAACAATAGCTTGTATTTACTCAGGAAATCTTTGTCTGATGGTGAAATGTGTTTGCTGATCTGAAACATTTATGTGTGACAAAAAAACTGAGGTCCTCTGTATTTGCACCGTCTATGTGCAGTAAACCTAAATATCTCTCTACAGCCTAAGAAATGAAATACTGATATACATGTTGTGCAAGGGATAAAGATGTCTTCCCTCCCCTGAATGGGGAAATGTAATGATATTCATAAAAAAAGACCACCTACTGGAGACACAGGAGGAACAGTTCCTTAGCAACAACATACGCACTCTTACAAGCCATATCTTGGGAAATTTTGACCAACTTGGGATGCAAACAACAGAAAACCTTTAACTAGGCCACATTATAAGGCTGTTCCCCCTATGGCGGGGTATCTGTGCGTCTCGCCTGGCACAAATCTCCTCCTAATGAAACATACGGCCCGTCTGCCAAACATAATAAAGGGAATAAAAACCAGCTTTGTGAGATTTTACTAACCAAATCTCTACCTTTTAAAATTCTGTTCAGAATGTCACGTAGAAGGTTACAACTTATAGAAATAAAATCAAGTTTGAATCACAAATTTAATGTCAGTGTAATTTTTTTTCATAACACAAGTTTTGTATTAATATTTTTAAGAGTTTGCATCATTTTTGGAGTGGAGAAAATGTATAAAACTGGACAAAAACATTTTTCTTCTAGATTTAAAACAAGATTTCCTCATAGGTTTTTTTATTTTTAATACATTAGTCCTAAATATACATGAGAAAATACCAAATATCAACATTTTTCATCCGTTCCAGATCAGTGATTCAGGGAATCCTTCCTCACTTTGTTTAAATTAAAGTCACCTGGATGTTACAAAACTTTAAATGAGGTGTTGTTGTACAAGTGTGTGTGTGTGTGTGTGTGTGTGTGTGTGTGTGTGTGTGTGTGTGTGTGTGTGTGTGTGTGTGTGTGTGTGTGTGTTTGTGTGTGTGTGTGTGTGTGTGTGTGTGTGTGTGTGTGTGTGTGTGTGTGTGTGTGTGTGTGTGTGTGTGTGTGTGTGCACGAGTGTGTGTGTGCATGTGCAAGCGTGTGTGTGTGCGAGTGTGTGTGTGCATGTGCGAGCGTGTGTGTGTGTGCGAGTGTGTGTGCATGTGCGAGTGTGTATGTGCACGAGTGTGTGTGTGTGTGTGCGAGCGTGTGTGTGTGTGTGCATGTGCGAGTGTGTGTGCATGTGCGAGCATGTGTGTGTGCGAGTGTGTTTGTGCGAGTGTGTGTGTGCATGTGAGAGCGTGTGTGCGAGTGTGCAAGTGTGTGTGTGTATGTGCGAGCTTGTGTGTTTGTGTGCGTGTGCAAGTGTGTGTGTGTGTGTGTGCATGCTTGTGTGAGCGTGCGTGTGTTCAAATAAAGGTGTTTATTTTTTAAGTCTTATGCTTTCTTGTTATCACCATCATCTAAATCAGCCTAAAAACAATTACCATCCAATAATGAGTGATGTTTGTTTTTACGTCTTTAATTACAGGTAATCATAGATGACGGATGACTTAAAAGCAGCACTCAACAAGGAGCTGAAAGAGGTCAAATGAAGAATTATCTTTAAAGTGCAGCGGCGCCAGAAAAATCATCAAAAGACTAAACAGAAAACATGGATATTGTTTTTAAAAATGCAAACTGATCATTTTGCTACTCATTAATCAGCACCTCTAAAATTTCTACCCTATTTAGATCAACGTTTTAAAGCATTAAAGTCCAGAACATGTTTGTTTTTAAAAATCTTTGGACATTAAGATGCTCCCAAAACTCTAATGTGCACCAGTTCTGGCTCTCACTGTGATTAGTCCTTGAAAGGTGTATTTATGAACTCATCACTGGTGTTGAGTGGAAAGACTTTATCGCCCCCTTGTGGTAGAACAGAACACCTGACAGGTCCCTTCAGTGGATCTAATAATGTGAGAGGATGTTTGTAAAAGATGGAAGACAAAGTTAGTAGAAGTTTCAAAAATGGCTATAACAGACACTACTAGCTGGTTCAAAACATAACTCCCTTTGATTAAACTCTGAAAAAACTAAATGTCTGATCATCACGGTTTCTCTGATCAGACAACAAATTGATCCATCCAGGGCCATGGGGGGTTGGTGCCCATCTCCAGCAGTCTTCAAGCAAACAGGCAGGGTACACCCTGGACAAGGTGCCAGTATGTTTTGCCAGAAAAGCCTTTGCTGGCTTCGGGTTGGTCCAAAGCTGGTTCCATTGTTTTTCTGTTCTTGTCAACAGAATAAGGTATAAACCAAAACTTTGCCACTCTGTGTGTAAGACAAGAACAGAAAAACAATAGAGCTAGAAAAGAAACTCAAAAAGAACAGAACAAGGAGTTGGTCCACACTTTACCCGTTTTAGGAATCGTTTTAAAATCCTGACTTTAACTTTCAGGGCTCTGCATGGTCACTCTTCTCTTTATGTGATTGAACCGTTAAAGCCAAACATAACGACAACCTCATTTCCTTACACCAAAATATACCAGCAGGTCCTACCATCAGATTTACAAACAATCCATCTCTTTAGTCTGTTGTGCCTCCAGTGAGTTATGAACTTCCTTAGTTTTCAGGAGTGAAATTAACCGTTAGTGTCAACCTCGACTTTTAGTCAAAGGTCTTGTGAACCCATGGTTTCAATTAAAATTCATAGAAAGTCATCATTGGACGAACATCTACAAATATATCAAGTTGGTTCAAGATGGCTACCACAGATAATCAACATGAACAGACACCAGTATGGCTGTAACTCAGCCACATTTACACATACTGAGCCAGTCTTTGTGTGCTGGTTGCTGGGAGTCATTCTCAGTGCTGACCCATCACATGAGATCTTGTGTGAGAAAATGTTCTTTTTCCAGATTTGACTAAATCGACTATATCATTACTCAACTCAATGATTTTAGTGAAACTTTTGGCATGAAAGTGAAAGAATGATAAGCATCTTTCAAGGAATCCAAGGAGTTTCAGTTTAAGGCTGCTTGAGAATTAAGGTCTTCAGCCTTTTTTTGGCCGGGGTCACAAACTCCAGAGTCTCCTTTGTGTCCACTGAGGAAATGGATTGAATGAGACACTTAGATGGTTTGTCAAAACACGTATTTATTCTTCTGATTGGCTGTTTTCTCAGTAACGTTTACCTTTTTAGGTTAACCCACAAGATGGAGAGAACAAAGTATTTTCACAGCCTGAGGGGAATAAAGTCATTTTTTAAGT
The DNA here is from genome assembly GCA_006937985.1 of Aphyosemion australe. Taxonomy (NCBI): domain Eukaryota; kingdom Metazoa; phylum Chordata; class Actinopteri; order Cyprinodontiformes; family Nothobranchiidae; genus Aphyosemion; species Aphyosemion australe. Next base: position 190,522 of record SSNS01000103.1, on the reverse strand, counting down.
TTTATCCAGTTTGCTGTGTGTCACTAAGTCATTTAGGAAAGAGAAGGAAACATGAGTTATAATCCACACCTAAAAGCAAAGACTAGCTTCAGGTTGTTGCATCTCTACAGTTCTGCATATATGATCAAACACCAAAACAAGGATAAAAAACTAAGACTGTTTAATTTTACAGAACAACAGCTGGTGCTCACTGGGCTGGGATGTAAACTAAAAATGTTTTAATGCTCTAAATTCACACAAAAACAAAGAAACGAATAAATTATACAATCATTTGTCCTACATTTTAAATAAGTGGCTACCTTGGCCCGTATAAACAGAAATAAAACAACATCAGTTTGCAGAATAGCATTTGTTTCATTTAAATGATTTCTGCTTGGAATAAAGATGCTCAGCCAGATCATTTATTAACCAGTTTATCCAAACTAATGAGCTGTTTGGTATCAAATAAGGGCAGCATCATGGAACAGCATTCAGCACTGTTGCCTCACAGCAAAAAGGTTGCCGGTTCAATCCCTGCTGTGACCTTTCTGTGCATGCATGCGTGTTTTCTCCGTGTTCTTCTGTTTTCTCCCACAGACCTTAACATGCATGTCAGAGACTCTAAATTGTTCCTCAGTGTGAGTGAGTTGCTGCCATGAGATTGTACCTGAACAGGTGTACCTAATCAGGTGGCCAGAGTCATGACTGATATGGGCTTTATAACAATGACAAATTAGTGAAACAAGTTCCTTCAGAGCATTCACATGGAAGTTCTATCCTAGATGAGACAATCAGGTGTGTGCTCAGCGGAATCAGCAGCTAAACATGTCAGTGAGGTAGATTAGACTTCAGATTTAATCCAATGATCTCATTCGTTTTCATTTTGGGTTTCTTAAATAAAGAGGCATGCATGGACTTTCCTCTAAAAATATCTGACCTTTGACCTCACAAGACTACCAAGAGTTTTTGTTTAAAAATCTAAACCCTTTGATTTCCAACAAGGTGGATCTACAAAATAATGAGTTGCTGCAGTTAAAACTTTTCACTGGGAACTTCTCTCATCATTTAAGCTGCATTTATCATCAGCATGACTTGTTTCTACAACTCAGTGCCCTGAAAGATGAGACAAAACTACACAGAACACATGAGGGCGCTGGACTAAAGCAGAATCATCTGCCTGATCTGACCGTCAAACTGCTGATGAGCTGTGTGGGACTGGGCCATGAAAGATATTTATTATTTGTAATCTTAGTCTAGGAAAAACACAAAGATTAGAACACTTGTCACGTTCATTCTAAGAAATTAAAAGAACTAACTTGAGCTCCTCTCAGAGAAAACCTAACATCACACAGAGAATAAAAGGTCTGCACGTCTATCAAAACACCTAAAAGTCAAAAAGATGAATTTAAATGTGAATCTGAGGCAGATCATTGAGAGCTTTCAGATGAAAAAGCATACTGTTCGTATTCTTGTACATTAGTTAAGCAAATTTCACAGAGCTTTTTGATTAATGGCAGCAAACAGAGAATAATTAAATGCACATTCATTTAAGAACTATTTAATACAGTAGAAATGGAAACGATTCACACATGCAAACAAAATGTGATTAACGTCTTCAAACACCTGATCAGGATAATTTATGAAATAGTAAAAGAAAAGTATGTGTGAACATGATCAAACTGTATCAAAATGTGACTGAAAGAGCAGCAGAGGCAAAAATAAAATTATACAACACTAACGATCATTTCAATACATAAAAGTGGAAGACAAATAAATTAAATGATTCATATTTCATTGCTTTTTATTTTATTAGTTTTAAATGTGTCAAACACCTGAATTGTTTATAAACCACAAAAAATCAAGTTAAAGGATAAGAATGACTCGTATTCTCATTTATTTGCTTCAACTTTAACTCTCCCTCTCTTTTGTGTCTGTATATATATATATATATATATATATATATATATATATATATATATATATATATATATATATATATATATATATATAAACTCTGACCCATCCACTTGAAGGGAAGCATTAAGTTACAACTGATTGATTATTCAAATATTATTTACAGTCAAAATGATGATATTAGTCATTAATGCTGAAATATTTTAGGATCTGTTTTCAGTCATTATTTATGATGTTTAGTCATCTGATCTGATTACAAAGAGTCAAAAACAGAACTGAGATCAGAAAATTCAGTCTTTCAAAAGATCGCAGCGCCCCCTGGTGTACACTCACATAAATCACCAAGACAGCAAACAGACATATAAAGTTTCTCTAGACCTAAATGCTGAGGCGGTTCTCTGGTCAGCCATAACCAGTTTCATCACTGGTTATAGAACTGTGCTGTTTAGTTTCTACGTGAAAATGCTGAATTCCTTTTATGATGATTTTATTTGTAAGAATTAAAATAGGCCTCATATGAATGAAACCCTGAACACAAACATTAAAAACGCTTTGATCTATATCAACAGCTGGAAAGACTCCACCATTCTAGAAAAGCAACAGGGGGGCACACAAAATCACCTTGAGACACAAGTTCCTGTAACAGAAAATTTACATTTTCACTTTCGACGTTTTACGAAGCAAAAAACTCCATTCTTGGGTCTCAATAAGGCTGTGTCCTGGATGTCGAAGGTCTGGCCTGGGGCAAGGGTGAAGTCAAACCTCTGGACCAGTTTCACCATCACAACTTTAGTCTCCATCTGAAAACACAACAACAACCCTCTGAACTGCATCTGTGCTTCTTACTGTATGTGTGATAGGCCTGTATGCTTGCTCCCTACCCACCAGTGAAAAGTTCTGTCCCAGGCATGCTCGTGGACCGAGGCCAAAGGGGTAGTAGCAGTAATAAGGCCTTGGGGAACAGTAAACACAGTTTCTCCTCGTTAGTCTGCCTCAGTGATAATGAGCAGAATCAAACAAGTTACCTACTTTGGAGCATCTGGGTGAAATCTGGCTGGATCAAATGTCAGCGGCTCCTTGAAGAATTTTTCCAGTCTTCCAGCTACGTAGGAGCTAAACTGAATATCACATTCTTGCATGATTGACATTCTCATGATTATCAAACTACAGGTGGTCATAAATGACTAGAACTGTTTTTCACGTATATAAAGCATTAAATCACTTTCTTCTTTAGTGACATAAATGTTTTAAAGAAATAAGCTCACTATACAGCTGACTCCTCCAGGAATGTGGATACCATCAATCACTGTGTCCTCTTGAATCTTACGGAATAAAGCTGGAGCTGTCGGGTAAAGTCTCAGCGTCTCTTTTAGTACCTGTGGGGGGTTACGTCATATTATGTCATTATAGGGATCTGCTAATTAAATAGAAATGCACTTAATTGCTGCTGCTTCCTGAACATAAAATCAAAGTTTTATTAGATTAGATGCTTAGATATAAACTTAAGCAAAAACTCAGTGAAGATTTTACCTGTTTAAAGAACAAAAGTCAGTTTTGTAAATTCGTGGTGCGTACCTGTGAGAGGTAACTCAGTTTTCCAAGATCTTCATAACTTATGTCATGCTTCATCCCGATGACATCATCCACTTCTTTCCTCACTCTGTAACGTTAACAATAGAAAGCAGCAATCTGGAGTTTTCCTATTTTCAGGAATTATGATTTTTTTTTTAGAAATCTGTATTGGTGATAGTGTGACAATCTTACCCTGTACTGTGATATAATGAAGATGATACATCTATTTTTTTCTTAGCTAAGCCAGCCCCTGTCCCATAGAAACCTATGTAATTTGAATAAAGTGCCGCTCAGCATAATATGACCAAGATCCTAAGAGGAGGAATCATGTGACCACAGGGAAAGAGTGTAGTGTGTCGGCAAACCCAAACGTGGATTCAGAGCGCTGGGTGATCACTGACAGGCTTGTTACTCTACAAGCTACGAGCGACTAGCCAAGAGAACTGGCCAGGAGCCCCGGCTGGTAGTGGCAGCTGGCTGGCAGCGCCGTTCAGCGGCAGCCGGGGTCCACGCAGCACACTTAAGATTCAACGGTGTATACAAGGACATCAGAGATGAGAAAGCATCAATGACTGAGCATTTGCCTGGTGCAAAAGAGAGCTTCTGTGGGTCTCGGGGTGAGTGTATGATTGGTGACGGAACAGGACGTGATCACTACTGCCTGACAAACATATTTAGAAATAACAGAGCTTTCTACGGTAGCTATAAATAGATTGTGACGTAACATCGCAAAGCACTCTGGGACTCAGGGTCATACAAGTAAGCGAGCAGTTATAATGGATTCCTATGGGTCTGAGTTGCTCCGATCTGACTAAAGTTGTTTTTTAGTCTCCTAAAGATTTTCAAACAGCAAGGAACTAAGCGCTGCTGCTGGAGGAGTTGCTAATCGGACTCTAGATACCCAGATCGGATGTCGGAGTGGACTTTTTATCAATTTTCCAAAGCCGGTAAAGTCCGCGACCACACGAAACAGCTGGAAAGCGACACGGGCTAAGCTAAAGACAAAAGAAGCAAAGCGGTGGTAGTTTTTATGTGGACGAGCGGATTTTAACTGTGTGGAGCAGATCAAGAAAAGCACGTATATTTGTTCCTTACATCTTCCCAGAGGGAAAAGTCCTACATCCGAGAATGACCAGCCACCGGTCCTAGCGATGCTCGCAGTTGTGGTGTTATCCAGGAGGTGCAGCAGCGGAGGAGAATTATTGCAGGACGCAGCGGTGTTACCGGAGCGGTCCAGCTGAACGTCTGGGCCAAACAGCATGTCCACCCAAACGTCCACAAAAAAGGCTTTTGACCAGAGGTGAGTGGAATATAAAAAGTAGGGACACAAATGATAACCTGACAGTTAAAAAATTACCTTGAGAAAATGTTACTTGAGCACTGTGAGTAATGAACTTATTTTTATATTACTCAAGAAGGAGCCGTGATGGGAATAATGGCGTTTAAAACAGCGCTGCTAGCGGGGGTTAGTTTTTACTTTCACTTTCATTTGAGCTAGCGCTTCATTTCTGGTGATCGATAATTAGCAGGGTCACCATCAAGAAAAGCCCTCTGGTATGTTTTTCTCCATCAAAACAACTTCCTCCATTTTATGACTTCACATTGATGTCAACGCGCTCTGAAAATGTATATTTTCTATTGTCAAATGCGGCTTATGAGTATGACCCTACCCAGAAGCCTTTGCGTGGTGACGTCAACTGTAGAATAACCTATTACAAACCCAGGGAAAGCTAAAACGCACACAAACGAAACATATTAAAGTTGTATTTACAAGTGCAATAGGATGATCGTTAGGTATGCATCCAATCTGAATCCCTATTTGTCTCTGAGCTCTCGGGATTCAGAAAACTCCTGATGTTGACTCTGGTTTGACTCTTATTGTGGTCTGACGTACTTTTCATTTTTTTTAGCTCCATAAGATAAAGGTTTTCTTTGTTTCTTCTGAGGCTCTTCCATGATAAACACGCTACAATAAATGCTAACCAGGTATAGCTCATCAGTCCTGAGGTGTTAACATGGACTGCTGTAAAGTGTTACTGCTTCATGCAAGATACATGACTTTGGGGAGCGGTCCGGATACTCTGAAGTTGCAAGTGTGGTATGTTGGGCACAGAGGGCGGAGGGGGCTGGGTGACATTTCATTAACCCTGTAAAGGGTCATTTTAGCACATACTGGCTCAAGAAAATGATTGAAACATATGAAAAATTTAAATAGTTTCCCTTTAAAGTGACAGTGTGTAGTTTTTACCATTAACCTCTGGAAATATCCATCAAAATGTTGAAAATGAATAAAATGATGCCCAGTCGTTGAAAGATAGGCAGCTTCGTAATTATATAACCATAAAAGACGGGTCTAAAATCGATGAGTGCGCCTTGACCTCCCACCTGATGAAGACTATGGAGACACTCATCCTCACCCATCTACGTTCAGTGGTGACCCCAGAAATAGACCCACTTCAATTTGCATATAAACCAAACATGGGGGTGGAGGACGCCCTCATCTACCTGCAGCACCGGGCTCTGAATCATCTCAAGATACAAAAAAGCACTGTGAGGATCATGTTCTTCGACTTCTCGAGTGCCTTCAACACCATCCAGCCGTGTCTACTGCAGCAGAAGATGAGGGGTGCAGGAGTGGATGAACATCTGACCACATGGATCATCAACTCCCTCACCAACAGGCCACAGTACGTGAGGCTGCACAACTGTACGTCTGAGGGGGTTGTGTGCAGTACTGGAGCTCCACAGGGTACAGTGCTCTCACCCTTTCTCTTCACCTTCTACACCTCGGACTTCACCTACAACACCAGCAGCTGTCACCTCCAGAAGTTCTCTGATGACTCGGCCATCGTCGGCTGTGTGTCTGAGGGGGACGACCAGGAGTACAGGTCAGTCATCATGGACTTTGTGGATTGGTGTGAGCGTAACCACCTTCGCTTGAACACCAGTAAAACAAAGGAAATGGTGATTGACTTCCAGAGAAACACTCCTCCTCACTCACCAGTAAACATCCAGGGAGCAGACATTGAGGTGGTGGACACCTTTAAGTACCTGGGTGTTCACCTCAACAGTAAACTGAACTGGTCCCACAACACAGATGCTCTGTATAAGAAGGGCCAAAGCCGCCTCCATCTCATGAGGAGGTTGAGGTTCTTCAGAGTTAACTCCCAGCTGCTAAAATCCTTTTATCACTCTGTTGTTGGCTCTGTTATTCATTCTGCTGTGGTCTGTTGGGGTGTAGGCAGCTCTGACCGAGACAGGAAGAGACTGAACAAGCTAGCTACCAAAGCTAGCTCATTTCTGGGCTGCCCACTGGATTATGTTGAGGAGACGTGTGAAAGGAGGATGCTGGGGAAGATGACCTCCATCTTAAGAAACCCCTCCCATCCACTGCACTCCACTGTGGAGATCATGGACAGCTCCTCCAGAGGTAGACTGAGAAATCCCAGATGTAAAACTGAGCGCTATCGTAGATCTTTCATCCCCTCTGCTGTAAGAGTGTATAACTCCTCAGTTTAAGCTGTGCTGGTATCATCCTGGTACACAATAACACCAATGCAATATTCATGTGTTCTATACTTGTGCAATACCGGATTCACATTGTTGTCTGTGTCTCTTACAGTATGCTGCATAGTGTTGGTACCAAGTTTGTTTTCATCTTTTATTTGTGTTTTTTAGTGATCTAAGATTAAAATACTAGATTACTGCCTATGTGTATACACATGTATCCTTGTTTTTATCTTTCTTCTAATTACCCTTTGAGTGATGGTGCTGCTGTGACAAGTGAATTTCCCCACTGTGGGATCAATAAAGTCTATTCTATTCTATTCTATTCTATTCTATTCTATTCTATTCTATTCTATTCTATTCTATTCTATTCTAATAAATCCACTATGGAGTGGTTGTGAAGCTTAGGTAATCATTATTGTTTGATTAGTTACCTAGTAACTTCATGACTAACTAAACATTAAGTAATCATTCAGGAATCATTAGATAATAAATCTAATGTAGTGTGGTTGTAAAGTGTTACCTCATCTGTTTCGTATTTCGTGTTCCTTTATGGAGGAAATTCCAATAAACCATTTTATCAAGCCTCCCACAAACAATCAACCACACAGCAAGAATGATCCATCTGCTTTGATAAATCCTCCTCCAAACGTGCAAAACAATTGTGCTACGACACTCCCAGGGATTTTTGGCCTTAATGGCCATTCGTTGGTAAGGTCTCACTCAAACACAAAAATACCGCTTGCTTGCAATGGTTTAGGTATGTACTGCTCCCTGTCGCCAGGGAAAATACACATCGTCACTTTAAGGAACCATGTACAAACTGCATTACAAGTTGTTGTCCCCAGTATTTTTCTCTTACTTTTCCAGTATTTCAGGATGTCTTGCAAGTTCCATGATGCAGAATGCTATTCCATTAGCTGTTGTTTCTTGACCTAGAATTATACAGAACAGAACTCTTAACCCAAAAGTGATAAAAGTCTACTTAAAAGCACAATAAAATTATTTTTTGTAAAAACCAGAGGTGCACTCTAAGGAATGAAATGTTGAAATTACTTAAACAAGTTATGTTAACTGGTTCCACTAAACCTAGTTGCTTAAAACCCAATAATAACTCTGATCTTTGCTCTTGCTCTATCACGTTCTCCTTTTCTTTTCCTAGATTCCTCTGATAAGGGATTTTTTGCTTTCTTTGGTGAGTCTGCCACTGCTAAAACCCTAGTCTACGTTATACAATTATGGCAAGCCAAAGGGATAAAAAATTGCGCGTTCTAAACTCGCATTACGTCCGCCAAAACACTCGTTCAAGACACGCGTTTTGGCGGACATAATGCTCACTTTTAAAACACGCAAGTTTTTGCCTCCTTTGGCGTCAAAACGCATGTACAAGACGCGCATTTTAAAGTTAAAAGTTAAAGTACCAAGTATTCATCACACAATGGTGAAATTACATCTCCGCATTTGCCCCTCCCCATGGTGGGGAGCGGTGAGCTGCAGCTGTGGCTGCGCTCGGGAACTATTTGGTGGTTTAACCACCCAATCCAACCCCTTAGTGCTGAGTGTCAAGCGAGGAGGCATTGGGTCCCATTTTTTCAAAGTCTTTGGTATGACCCGACCGGGAATTGAACCCTGATCTCCCAGTCCCGGGGTGGACACTCTACCACTAGGCCACCGGAGCTGGTAGCGGACATAACACGCATTTAGAAGGTGCGCTTTTTTTATCCCTTTGGCTTGCCATATTCTGCCATAAAGCAAAACCCAGTCAGTACTTCCGGTAGCGACCCTGAGCTCAAAAACTGTATAGTGCGGTAAACAGATGTGGGACCCCCCCCAACACTGTCACAGGTATGAAAATGAACATAATAGATGATAGTATGACACCAAAACTTTACAAAAAACATTATTTTAAGGTGTAAAAGTTGTGGAGTGTTACTTTAAATGTAAAGAGTGATGTACATTTACTTTTAACATGACAATAAATAACAATGTATAATACTCTTTACATTTAATCAACTAGGTTTAGTGGAACCAGCTGACATAAGTTGGTTAAGTAATTTCAACATTTCATTTCTTACAGAGAGGAAAACAAACTTAAAAAGCCTATTCAACTCACCCCCAACGAAGATTGTTACAAAATTATCCAACATCAACTTCTCATCTTCTACTGACATGTTTTTCTCTGTAACAACAACAAAGTAATGTAAGTTAATATCTGATTTAATAGTGATAAATCTAATCTCATGGTGTGTCTTTATCACAGCAAGGTCCTTTCATCCCTCAGAATTATTTGTACTTTTCTGATTTTCACCACACTGGCCTTTGATTTAACTCTTGAACTATTAATATCTGATTGATTTCTCAAAGTGTGTAAATATCACTCTTTTGGTAGAAAATGTAAAATAATCTATAACCTGTAGAAGCAGTTTTGATGATTTGTGTGAGGATGTCCTTTGGGACACCTTCACCGTTTTGAATGGCGGTCTTTCTGTCAAGGATCCACTGAGCTCCAGTGGTGCGGAGCAGACGACATGCTTCCCTCACTTCCTTAACGAAGCGTCTGTTGTGAGGCTTGAACTGGAATAGGCAGACAGAAGATGTCTCAAACTGGTGCTGTGATGATTTTTGTTGAACATAAAATGTAAGAACTAAAAGATTACCTCAAATAAAACATCACAAGTTTTGTTCACCAGCCCTTTCAGACAGACCTTGATGGCTCGAGAAAAAGGTGAACTTTTCGTCAGAAGGTCTAAATCCACGTCAAAAGCGGTCTGAAATTTATCAAGTCATTTCATCCACATGTTTACAGTTTCTGACACAGTCACTAAGGGGTAAGATCATTAAAATATACAGAAAATAAAAGGATGATACCTTTGCAATCACATCAAGAGTAACTAAGTTAGCAAGGTGCTGCATGTTGGCTTCAGTATTGTTATCAGCATCATCTGCAAGTTTATCCATCAGATCATCTGCTTTTTCATTGAAGGTCCCCATTAAACCTCTCAAATACCTGAAAGGAATTAAAGTTTCAGCCAAAGAAAAACAAGCAGAAGGTACCTAGATGAGGGCTGGTATCCAACACACTTGATTCAGAGGTTGAATCAACTGTTGAATCATCAAGCCCGTTAATCACCTGCTGATTGAAATCAGGTGTGTTAAAACAGGGAAACAACTAAAACATCCTGCATACGGCCCTCCAGGACCAGAATTGAGAACCCCTGTCCTAGAGGCATTTTGAAATTGAACTGTTAAACAATAAATGAAAACACAGAATATAAATAAATATTGAGCAGAAGCTGAGTAACTCACAAGTTATTAAAGGCAGGATCCATGATCTGACGTTGTTTGTGCCACAATTCATGATCCAGATTTGTTACCAGGCCTTTTCCTAAAAATCTGCAAAGAAAAAGAATAAAGCAATCACACCATTCTATTCTTGACATTTTAGGACCCTCCAGAATGAGCCATTTTTGGGATTTGTCACTTTAAGGGAGACAAGCTGTTGCTGGCCACGCCCACTCAGAAATCACTTAGGCCCAATCCCAATACTCGCACCTACACCCTTCTGTGAAGTGCACTTAGAGGAAGTGCGCAGTAGGGATGAGCGGATAATGCATTTTTGACGAGTATGAATATTAAACGAGTAAAATTTATGATTATCTGTGTTCGGGTGGAAGGAGAATCCTCATTGGGTAACTGGCTGTCTTTACGCTCTTTGATTGACCAGTCACACAGAGCGCCCGCCCCTCCCTACAGACAAAACCATCTCTGCCGTGCCGGGAGGCAGCTGTGCTGCTCCGCTCACACGACAGTGACTGAGGCCTCCGTGTAGCTCTCTCTCGTCACGTTGCTTCAGTAATCTGTACTCCCTTCTTCAGCTCGCCTCTTTTTCAGTTTGTGTAACATTTAAAGTTACTTGTTTCGTAGCGGTGCATTTGACAAGAGAGCTGAAAACGGCTCGTATTGCGTTGGTCTCTCTCTCTCTCTCTCTCTCTCTTGAAATACGACACAGGACTATTTGGTCAGTAGAAAAACCTCTCTCTCTCCCTCTCTCACACACACACGCGCACACACACCTTAATCAACATTGTTTTGTTTAACTGTGTGTGGGGAAAAAATGCCAAGAAAAAAAAAAATTAATCAAAAAGTTGTCTTATTCTAGTATGAGTTCAATTATATTCATTCATGCACTTTAGTATTCATGTTCTGAGTTTATTGAAAACATGTTCTGTAATAGTTCCTTTACTATTGTGATCAAAAACTTTGAATCTCAATTCTGAGGCTGATCTGTAAATAGTTTTCAAATAAACAATACATATAGCAACTTGTGATCAATCCATATCAATTTCAGACTTAAAATAATGTACTGAGCTAAGCCACACCCACTTCCGTTTGAACCACACCAATTTCCGGTTTAGGCCCCACCCACTCCGAGTACAGATACAGATAATTTAGATGGTTGAACAGATACAGATAGTGGTGTACTCGCTCATCCCTAGTGCACCGTAAGGCTTCAAGTGCGTAGTACACAAGTGTGCAAATAATTGCCAAATTGGGACAGTGAGCATTGCGTCATCATCTGCGATGCATGCTGGGATGCTGGTCGCTGTTTGTGCTTTTTTAAAACTCTTTATTAACAACTTTCAAACAAACAAACAATTATTTGACTAAATTTTAGTTTTAAATTAAGTAACTCCTGAACAAAAGCTAGTTTAAACGTGACCTAGAATGCAGTTAATCAGCAATCTAAAACTGATCTTTGAGCTTGTATAAAGCATATAAAATTTTGCTGGAGCTTAAAATGTCCCAGGAGCCCTGAGAAATGGCCAACTAAAACACCCATAAGGCTCATTATAAATGACCTTTTTTTTTCCCGCCCACTCCACCAGTGTGTGTGTTTTGGTGGGTGGGAGGTGATGGTGGTGTGTGTGTGTGTGTGTGTGTGTTGGGGGTTTGAAGAGAGACAAATGAAAGCAGTATCTAAACTACAGTCAGGGTTTCTCAGTAAGTCCACTCAACCCTTATATGAAACTAATGAATGGATCTTTTAACAAAAAGGCTTTTAAAACAATTAATATTTGCACTACAAATAAATTACTTGAATTTATTTGATATTTTTGCACCCTAGCACATGTTCTGTGTTAAAGTTTGTATGCATTTTGTGATTTTGTAACTGTTCATTTGTTCAATAAAGTTCTGAAAAGAAAAAAAGTCCCCATTCAAGCAGTGAGTCAAGAATGAGTGTGTGGCAAAGACAGGCTGCTTGAGTAAGGGTTGTAGAAGGGTTGCAGATGAACAAGGAAGAAAAATACCGGACTGGACCACAAGCTGTGGATCTATCTGGCATTAATTTCTAGTCTGGATGTTACCAGTTTATCCTGGAACCTGAGTGGTGAGTGCTTGTTTTTCTCTCTTTCAACAAGGCTGTTGCTAGCTGAAGCTAACAGCTCAGGCTGGTGCTAACAGAGGCCCGGCTAACCATGGCTCTGCGGTAGCGTTGCTGCGACCATAGATATCATATACATCACTAGATGCCTTAACTGGGAGTCGACAGCATCCCTACACGGCGGCCATATTACCTCGGACAGCTTACGTTCCGTTCTCAGTGGTAGCAGATGGAAGGTGAGTGAACAACTTAAACAAAAACACTCTTAACTCGACGAAATATTAACGGATTTACAAGCGGGTTGCATTATTACAATCCTTATAACACATAGGCTTGATATGATATACTTTAACATTTTTAAATTAACGGGCCAAATCCGTCATATTTTACAGCCACGTCTCTGGCGTTTAAAACAAACCAAACCGTTTGAAATTCGGTTAAAAACTGAGCAAGTTAGAGTTATTTAAATAGTACATTCACCATTGACACCAATGTTACGAAAGGGGGCAGCTGTCCGAGATAAGATGGCCGCCGAGTAGGGACCTTCGTCCAATCGACGAACAGCGCGGGTAAGGCATCTAGTGATATTATTAGATATCTATGGCTGCGACCAGCGTTTAAACACTGCTGAGCCTGAAGTGGGTTGGAACATGTAGCTGTAGCAGGAGTGGTTTCATTTTTTTACGTTGTTAGGAAGGTTTCCTCAGAACAGAAGTTTTTCTCTCGCCTTTTTCAACTTTCTAATTTACATAAAAAGTAGGTCACACAAAGCTTTGACTTTTTGGCATGCTACTTTTGACCCAAGCTGTCTTTATTCAACAACAACAAGGAAAATGTTGGTTTCGATTCTAGGTCTCCTTTAAACTGTGACAGAAACACAAACATCATTATTTTAAAGCTCTTAAATCTCTCTCATCTGCTGATTTGACACAAAACAGGGACAGCTCACTCCATCAGAAGACGTTTACTGGCTAATCCTTTAGTGCTGTGTTGATAAAATTGAAAAATCGATTCTTATAAAAATTTCAAGAATCAAATTGAATTGTTTCATAAGTCCAAAAATCGATTTAATTATTTAACATTGTTTGCCCTTTTTACAGCTAAAATAGGAAGGAAAGTCCAGATGGCCGTTTTAAGGTTTACGTCTGAAAGGGTTAATACAGTTTCCCCTGGTGAACTGTAACTCACCCAGTGCTGCATCATTGAATAAGGGCATATAATTAAGGTAAAAGCTCAAAAAAATGTTTTAATAGCACTGACCCATATCAATATCGAATTGGAACAGATTTAATTGGATCAGATCGTGATAATCGATTCTAACCCTTGAGAATCGGAATCGAATCGATTTTTAAAATTCGAATCAATACCCAGCTCTATAATCCTTCCCAAACCGTGATCGTATTTTTATTTTGATCACATTTTCAATGAAAAGCAAAAGTAAAGGATTTTCCAATTATTGGATAATCAATAGATTACTTTGGCAGAATAACTGATTATTAAGATCAGTTGCAGCCCTAGTCAAAAGCAAAACTTGATTTTATACCCAAAACCACACTCATTACATTTTATTTATCACTGATTAAACAAAGTAAAACAAGTCAACAACTGATATTCTGAAAGCTACCTTTGACCAAACAGGCTGGACAGGCTTTTGTAGAGGAATTCAGTCTTGGGGTACTTGTGGGACGTCAGGATTTCCTAAAAACAGAGCCAATAAAATACCAAAGACTTAATGTTTCTGAGTGAACACAGATTGACATTACATAAAATGATTTTTATTTTGTTTTTGTTTTTTTGGTGGGGGTGGGAGGGGTGGTTAAGCCAATACTTCTTTAATGTATGTACACTATATCTGTTCAGTGTTGTGGATGAGACAGGTATGTGATTATTTGCATGTGATTTTGGGAAAGAAAGTGACTACCTTAAATTCCTTTGTGTGTAATTTGTCTTTAATAAGTCTGAACCGAACAGACCTTTTTTTGTTACCTTTGTAGCCTCTGGACAGGTTATGCATAAAATAACCCAGTGCAGAATGTTGATCCTGTAAACAGGCCCATAGGTCTCAGCCCTGTAAATGACATGGTAATTTCATTTTTGAATAGGAAAAAAACACAAATATGCCAACCTTAACTCAGAAAATGAGCAGACCGGTGGCCCATTGTGAGTGATATGATTATAATCGTAACAGAAAAGAGAGGCTACTGATTAATATGTGAAGTGTCACCAACCTCTGGAAGCTGAATTAAATATCACACAAAATGATTTTTACTTGTTAGCATCATATTATAATGAGTTGCATTGTTTATAGTTGGTAATGTGATAACAAAGCAGCAACATTTAAGATATAAAACGTTAAATATGTAAAACAAGATACAGTAATGCAAATAAAATAATAGATAAAAAAATGGAGAACTTCAAAATAATTGTATAAAGAAAAGAAAATGAACAAAAATCAGTTTTAGGAAAATAATTACAGAAAAAAGTAACAGGATATAAACAAGAATGGTAAAGCAAATAATTACAGCTAGAAATTATAAAGTTTCAATTTATGTTATAATTAGGGGTGGGAATTTAACACGTTAATTATGATGACTTAATTAGAAAAAAATAACACATTTAAAAAATTAACGCATTTAACCCTTTAAGCCCGAGGGTTCCCCAATTGAGGGATGTTGAAGTTTCGCAGCAAAGTACATGCCCTAAATATCAATCTAGTCAAGCTGCACCTCTAAAGAAAGCTCAGAACCTTGGCTACAGGACCATGTAAACCTTTTTTATGTGCTCCAAACACAACTACAACTATAATCAAATGAGTTATCAGAAATCCCTCTTCATGTGTTTTTGCCTTCATTTCTCACAATGATGCTAAATCAAATCAAATTGCACACACATTCTATCAACCCATTATTATTATTATTATTATTATTGTTATTATGCTAAAGACAATACAATTATCAAAATGTATTGCCAGAGATAAACATATATATATATTTTTCTCCTGTTTTGAATTGAAATACAATTTAAAAGCATTTTTTTTTAGAAATTAATAGATCTTGTGGTTACAATAACAATGTCAATGACTATTGTTTGATTCTCTGTCTCATTATATTTAATTTTAAAAAATTGCTTTCGGGGCAAATTTTCTTGAACAAATAAAATGTGATTAATCAAAATGATTTAATTACAAGCCTCTAATTAATTAGATACATTTTTTTAATAGAGTCCCACCCCTAGTTATAATCATTGACCTAAAAACATGCTAAATGTTTTTCTTATTATTGTATTGATATTATCTAAACTAACAATTCTATATTTGTCCTTGACTTTGGTTTGATTATATATGTTAACAGCATGCCTTACAGTGATTTGAACCACAGCTTCTAAATGAAAAGTGAATTAAAAAATAACTACCAATCTGGAAAAAAAACCCTTTCTTTAACTTTTAATAAAAGACAAACTCCAAAAAAAAACACAAAAAGCTTAAAGAATGATCATTTTTACCATTCCTTGAGGTTTTCGTGAGTAACTCCACCTTTTCTCATAATCTTCACGAATGTCGATGAATGTCCGAAGAAAAAACTGTTAAAATATCCAATCAACAATGTAGTTGGTTAGCATGTTAAAGCTGGGTGTGCGATGCTAAGTTACTTGACTGCTTACCTGTCTCTTGGTGGTCCAGGTATGTGGTCATATTTCATGTGAATGTACTTAATAAACAAGCAGTAACCCAGAAATACTATGAAAACAATAAAAGTCAGTAATATCAGCACCTTAGGGACTAAGCTTAGGAGTACAGTCAAAACTGCCATTGTTCATTTACCTAAAAATATTGTTCATCTGTAGCTTTTTTATGACCAAGACTGTAGGCGGGGCCTCATGGTGCATTCAAGTGCACCTTGTAAACTCTAACATCTTATTGAAATCACTGTTAAATTGGACTGGGATGAAAACATTTTGAGTTTTACTTGCATACGTAAATAAATGATCAAAAGTTGGTTTTACACAGGCAAGTTTTCTAAATGCTTTGAAATAATCACACTTATCAAACTATACCACAGGCTTTGTCCATTTAATTACTTTGTGTTTGGTTCTTGCTTTTATCAGGTTAACACAGTATCTGTTTCTGAGTCTTGTCCTATTTAATAAATGTGGCCAAGGCTAATTTAAGTCATATCATGGAGATTCTACAGAAAAGATCATCTATTCACATCAGATGCTAACGTCACAATAAGATTGAATTGTATCTATAAAAGCACTAATTGTAAGTGCTATAGGTCAAGGTTATGGCTCTTTGTGGTACCAGTCTGTTTACATGTACCACTTGTCACCATTCAGTCTGTTTCAGATTAAATGACTCGCCATTCCCTTGGTTTCTCCTCATCAAACTTAGTTAGGTTTGATCAGTAACCCACAGCTTTAATCAAATCTTACAGCTAACTATATATAATTATATGCCTTTAGTGTTCAGGTCCCAAAGGATTGGTTAAGGACATGCGCTATGGGATGAAATTAAAATAGAAAAAAACAATTATTACTGTTGATGATATACGGAGCAAATGTCTAAAGTCAACCCTCACTATCTAGCTTCACAGCAGCCAATGATATTTTGAGATATTTTGTGTGATCGTTGGCAGTGGTTCTCCAGGCCTGTTATTGTTACTGATTGGCAAAATGCATTCTGTGGATCTAGTTTCCTTATTTACTTGAGGTCACTGCAGTGTGTTCTTATACTATCAGTTCTTTTCAGGCCCTGGCAGATAGAGATATGCAAAACAGAAGATTAAACAAATCTGGTTTTCAGTCTCTTTTATCAGAACTCCAAACAAATGTCGCAATAAACAACTTTTAATATCTTTTTGTCCTACTTCAGTTGACAGTATTCTTAAAATTCTGATTTTAATACTAATTTATTTGCCAAAGTATAAATAAATAAATACAACAGACTCAGAACAGCTTCATCCCAAGAACCATAACTAATGAGTGTAAACATGTTCTCATCCCTGTGGACAGTATTTATCATTTATTTTTGTTATCAATTATCACATTAACTAAGTATGCACCTTATGGGACGTTTTTAAATATAACTAGATAAATTGCATTTCTTGCAGAAATGCGTTTGAATGCTTTATTGCTGAATACAATAGCTGAAACTGCTGAATTAAAGCTAAAACTAAGCTTAATTGTCAAAATGTGCTGAATGTATTTGAAGTTTTAGGAGCAAAAATTGCTAAAAAGTTTTAAAAAGCCCAAAAATTAAGTAGAGAATAGAGAAAAAAATCCTAAACAGCAGAAAACTGAAATCTCTAAACATAGTTTAAAAAACTGAGCAGCTAATATGTTTAAACAGCTCATATTTGAGTACAAGTAGTTAAAGTTTCACAAATAGTTGAATTGTGAAGTTAGCAGGATATGCTGAATTTTGAAACTGATAGCTGAGTAGCTGAACTGAAATAAGCAGTTTTCTGCTGCGAAAATTTAACGTAATTGTAAACATGAGCTGAAAAGATTTAAAGATGTAGGAGCAAAAAATCACTAACAAGTGTATTAAAGCCAAATAAGTAAGTGGAGAAAAAAGAAAATAAATCTAAACAGCAGAAAACTGAAATCTCAGTACACAGTTTAAAAAAGTGGACAGCTGAAATGTTTAAACAGCTGGTATTTGAGTAGGAATAATTTAATAGTTAAATTTTCACAATTAGCTGAACTATGAATTTAGCAGCTGAAACTGATAGATAAACATGCATTAGAACTGAAGTTGAAAATGAGTTCAATTGTCAAAGTTAGCAGAAGCCTCTTTTATAAAACAATGCCGCCAATTTGCCGCAACGCCGATGCGGCATCAGGGAGCGTTAAGTCGTTTATAAGAGCTCAGACCGTGGCGGTAATGTTGCTCAATCATGTCCGTTTTATAAAAGATTACGCGATGGCGGCAAAAAGGAGGTATGGGGGCGGTCTCTGCACTGTCGCGGACTTCCGTGTATCTTGGACATAACTTGCCTTTTATTGCGATCGAAGCAGCGCTCCTTAAGTTTTTATTTTAACAACCAGCTATAGGTGTGTGTCCTCCACCATCCCTGTAAGCTGTCAGATGATCTGAGCTGCAGATCTAACGGAGAGAAGCTCCCGGAGCTGTGCATCGCTCCAAATGATCATCTCAGCTGATTCTGTTCATAAAAGTGAAACTTAAGCGCGTGTTTCCTTTCATTTTCAACATAATTCCCGGTCGGAGCGCAGCATTAATTCATTACATGGTCGTGACACCTCCCTCTTTTGCGCCAATGCTTAATGTGCGTTTATAAGACTGGCTAAGCCGCAATATTACCGCAATATTACTACCAAGCGTGGCGGCACGAATGCCGCAAAATTCCCGCAACGTGATGCCGCCATGGCGCGTTCATAAGACACACGTTGCGGTAATATTACGCTGATTTGCCGGCATTGTGTGTCTTATAAAAAGGGCTAGAATGAGATAAAAATATACTGTTAGAAAGAGCAGAAATTGAACTTAAAGGTTTCAAAACTTTCTCAGACAATCAAAGACCAGGGATGGTGGACGGCTGGTTTCCTGAGTTCAAGCTGATCGATTTGGTGTATAACATGTCTGGGTGCGTATTTCTGTTAACTTGGACGAAGGTTGAACTTTCTCGGCCAATCAGAGAGCAGGGCTGGGAGACGGCTGGTTTCCTGAGACCAAGCCGATCAATTTGATGTATAATATGTCTGGGGGTGTATTTCTGTTAACCAAGAAGAAGCTTGAACTCTCAGCCAATCAAAGAGCAGGGATGGGCGGGAGGGGGGGCAGTGGGTTCATCAGACCAAGCTGATCAATTTGATGTATAATATGTGTGGGTGCGTAATTCTGTTATCCAAAAAGATGCTTGAGCTCTCTCAGCCAATCAGAGAGCAGGGATTGGGGGTGGGGGGCATTGGGTTCCTTAGACCTAGCTGAACGATTTAAGGTATAATATGTGTGGGTGCGTATTTCTATTAACCTTGAAGAAGCTTGAAATCTCTCAGCCAATCAGAGAGCAGGGATGTCGGGGAGGGGGGGGGACTCTGGGTTCCTTAGACCAAGCTGAACGATTTGATGTATAATATGTGTGGGTGTGTATGTCTGTATAGCCAGAAAAAATTAAAAAACTCTCAGCCAATCAGGGGGAGGGGGGAAGAGAGAGAGAGAGAGAGAGAGAGAGAGAGAAAGGGGTAGGGAGGAAGGAAGGGAGGGAGAGAGTGAGAGAGAAAGAGTGAGGGACAGAGAGAGAGAGGGAGAGCAGAAGGGAGGGAGACACAGAAAGAGACAGAGAGGGGGAGGCATAGTGAGGGACAGATAGAAAGAGAGAGGGGGGAGAGAGAGGGAGGGAGGGAGGAAGACAGGCAGAGAGAGAGAAAGAGGGAGAGAGAGAGAGAGAGAGAGAGAGAAACAGAGAGAGAGAGAAACAGAAAGAGACAGAGAGAGAAACAGAGAGAGAGAAACAGAGAGAGAGAGAAACAGAGAGAGAGAAAGAGAGAGAAACAGAGAGCGAGAGAGAGAAACAGAGGGAGAGAGAGAGAGAGAGAGAGAGAGAAACAGAGAGAGAGAAAGAGAGAGAGAGAGTAGTGATTCTGGCTTTGGTTCTGGGGTTCTGACCCTGGTTCTGGTATCAAACCAGATGCTGGTTCTGATCCTGGTTCTGGTCTTAAATCAGATGCTGGTTCTGATACTGGTTTGCTGAAACAAGCAGACAGGCTCCAGTATGATTGTACTTAAAATAGCTTTTCCGTATATCCGCTCTCAGACAGTAAAATAGCAGGAAACGTCTGAACCAATCAGAAAGCTCCATTATCACACCACTGCTCTGCTGCTGTTAGATGCAGCAGGCAGGCCCCTTAATGAGGAAGGCTTTGGATCTGTGCTTCAGATGTCCGATCTGAGCCCTCCAACTTCTCATCACCATTCGAAAAGTATTACACCGATTCGAAAAATTCCAAAACCGTCAGCGGCCGAAGGCTTTGATGGTGCTCTGTGGGAATTTTTGTGTGCCTATATTTAATATTGTAGGAGATATGACGAGTACAGTTTAGCTGTAAGACAGCGATCGAAGCACCTGAGCTGAGAAAAAATTGAATGGCTGCCAATGGGAGAAAATCTGGCTGACTCCTCCTTCTGAGCCTCGTAGCGCAAAAACCGTGGCAGCTACAGCAAAATCGAGACCATCCCATCGAAGCAGACAAAAAAAACCTACTGTTTTTGAGAAAATTACGCATCTACCCCAAAAGATGTGGTCGTAGCAGAATTTCCCTTTCTGGATTTCGATCTGAAGCTGTCAGTCACAGTGGGAACTGCATGACCATATGGGACAGCACAACTCAGCTGCTGGAAGGAGAAATATTTTAAAACCTATCCAAACTAGTTAACGCTACGACCACAATTTTTGGAGTACGTCCAGAAATTATAGCTCAAAACGGAGGAAAATCCGTCAGCTTTCATCCAGCCCAAGTCTCATTTCCCTCGGTTCTACGGTTCTCTCATGGCACTTCCTGAAGTCGAGCAAAGTCTGTTTTTGGCCCTATTCTTTTGAATGGGGGGAGGAGGAGACGTTCCTGAACTTTCCAAAATCGTACCTCAAGTTTAACCTGTGATTGTAGAAAAACCGTAAAAGATATCAAGAAGCTGAAAAAATTTGAAATAGTTGAACTTCTTTTGAGTTTGTTAAAAGTTGAATGAAGTCTCTAGGTTGAAGTTAACCCTGGCAAGTAAGAGGTCAAAAAGATGAACGATTTTGTGCAAAATTGAGCGATTTTAAGCATTTTCCATTCATTTCAATGAGCTGAAAAATCGCAGAAAAAGCTGAATTAATCGGAAACGGTTGAAGATATCAATACCAAGAGATATAGCCGGAAAGAGCTGAACGAGCTGAATGGTTTGATACCAAACTTGCTGAAATAGCTGAAAAACTGTAGGAGGAGATACAGTTCAAAAAACGTACGGAAACTGAAAAAGTGGAGGAGAAAAACAATACTTTGAATGCTTTACCAAGCATTCAAACTAAATATATCATAAAATTAAACATCTTGGTTTTTTTTGTGTTTAATGCTGAGCTATTCATTTGTTGCGCTTTGTACAATGCCAGTAAATTCTGAATTTGATAACGAAAAATGAAAAGTATTACTTGTCAGAATAAAAGCAGGACACACAATCTGTCTGGTGATATTTTTCACCTTTATTCATCTGATCAGATTTCAAAAAGCCATTGGCAACAGAAAAAAGAGATTTAATGTAATTTTGCTGCATGACATTACAGCACCCCCATGTTTCACCGCTCCCCACCATGGGGATGGGTCAAATGCGGAGATGTAATTTCACCATTGTGTGATGAATACTTGGGACTTTAACTTTACATTGCCAGTAATGTTAAAATACAGCAGAAATAATTCAAGGAAACTACAGCAGAGTTATACATAGGGTCTAAACTGAACACCAAAATAAAAGAGTCACTTTTGTATGAGGGAACACATTGACAGTGCCTGCAGGTGATGGGAACTGAGTGATTCTTCAGCTTGACTGGTGACCAGCACTCACAAATCTGATTTAAAGCAGCCAAAATGAGGATTTGGTTCTTAAGTAGAAAAAGGTGCCACCTGCAGGTTGGGAATGAGTTACCAGTACAAGTGAAGGAGATTTAGTATCGCTTTATCGAGATAGATCAGGGCAAGAATGTCAGGAAATGGCCTTAAAGAAAAAAACTGGAGAGAAGGAAACAGGAGAGTATTTAAACCGGAGAGACGAGGGTTTCACTGGCTGCAATGCAGCAGCACTTGATTGGCTTGGGCACAAGTAAACAGAAGATGGACAGAGTCGGTGGTGCGCTGGTGGAACCCTGATCCTGTGTCTGATTCAACATTAGGAAAAGGCCCTAATGTAATACGCCAGCCTCGCTTCATTTTTACAATAAAATCCATCTATAATATATTTTGCTTACAAAGTTGCTGACAAGGAAAAACAATATCATGCTTCTTTCTCCTTTTTGCAGAGAGAAACCTGGATTAGGTTGTCAGTGGCACTGTTCTTAACAGTAACTGGATGCACAGCCACACTGAGCTAAATCACTCAGAAGCTTTCCTCAATTCATGCAACATTCACGCTATCATACATTTGCTTCCTTTACGTTCCAAAAATGTCAAACACTGCTGCCATCATTGATCAGACTCGGAAGGTAAAACAAAAACAAATCAATACAATTTCACATTTTTGAATGCATAAAATAATTCTAATTCATTGCCATCAAACCATATTGGAACATTTTAAAAAGCATATCCTTCTAGGAGGAGTGCCCAGAGCTGACCCAGGACACATAGGAGGGATTATTTCTGTGGGTCGTTATGAGAATGACTCAGGGTCCCACAGGAGGAGCTGACAAAAGAGGCGGGGCCTCCCCGCTGGGGCTGCTGCCCCCTCAGCCTGTGCTTGGATGAGTGGAACATAAGCACAAGGATTACAGCGTAGTGTGCAAAATTTAGCACATTACCAACTTGAGACAAAATAGTTTTAGCATTTTTAAAACTGACATTGACATTTAGGTAATACATATTAGTGTTAAATGCATAAAAAAATTACTGTTGGAGAGAGAAAATCACATTTTTAAAAACCATTTGTATTAAGGGGACACTAGTCAGTTTTGGCTTGTTTTTAGCACCCCCTAGTGTTCGTTGGTGAAAGCGAAAGTAAACCTTATCTCCTCGCTGTGCTGTTGTCTTTTTAACACCTTAATCTAACTGCTGAAATGTCTCCTCAGCCTTCATTAGTGTCTACAGGAGCGGTTCAACACTAAATCAAACAAATCAGCTGTGTTCATGATCTAAAACATGCAGGAAACATGCTGGAAGCAGACTGCAGATCCAAGTCCCAACAGACCGGACCAGCAACTGTGAAGTTGCAAGTGGAATATTCTGGCCACAGGGGGCGACAGGGGCTGGGTGGCCTCTCATTAACCATGTAAAAGGTCATTTTAGCACATACTGGCTCAAGAAAATGATTTAAAATATGAAAAAGTTGCAAAGTGTCCCTTGAATTCATTCCACTCTGTAAAAAGTTCAGCTCAAATCAATCATTCAAAGCCCCAAATTATTATGACATATTTGCACAAGGTAAATATATGAAAAGATATCTGCAATTAGCAGGGAAACAGAGCTTATGACATTTACTAACTTAGGCAATTTAGGTTCAACACACTATAAAGATTTCTTCTGATGTTTCATTATTTTCACTTCACTTAGATTTTATTTCCGGTGTTTAACGTAACAAACTACTCCGCCCTTTGGTCTCAATGTACCAGTTTCCTGGATGTCCAAGGTCTGTCCTGGGACGAGGGTGAACTCAAACCTCTGGATCAGCTTCGCCATCACAACTTTAGACTCCATCTGAAAACAACAACCACCCACTTTCGTTTAGTCACGTTTTTTTGTTTGTTTTTGTAAACAAAACGTTTTTTGTCCCACCCACCAGAGCAAAGTTCTTTCCCAGGCATGATCGCGGTCCAAGGGAAAATGGGAAGTAGGTGTAATAAGGCCTTGGAAAACAGATACCAGTGTTTTTATTCTGTTCATTTGACACAACTTTCACACAAACAGTTAAAACTTATGAGAAAACCTTCTTCTTACTTTGGAGCATCTGGGTGAAATCTGTCTGGATCAAACTTCAGCGGATCCATGAAGAATTTCTCCATTCTCCCAGTCACAAAGGTGCTCAACTGAATATTACAAACAGATTCTCATGTCTGATAGAATAGTTTAACGTGCAAAAATAAAGAAAATGTTTTTGTTCGTTTCTATAGTTTTTGCCACTGTTTTTACTGAAATAAAGACTCTTTTTCTGTTCTAAAGCAACGAGCGGATTTGTAAGCAGATAACTCACCAGACAGCTGACTCCAGCAGGGATCTGGACACCACCGATCACCATGTCTTCTGGAATCAAACGAGATGTCAATGGAGCAGGGGGGTAGAGTCTCAGTGTCTCGTTGATCACCTGTAGGAGGGTAACAATGCCATGTTCTCATAAGGATAAAAATGAAAATGAAGAGAAAAGCTGAGAAATAGGATGAAGAAGAAGAACACTTTATTTATAGACTCAAAAATCCATTATATACACAAAAGACATAAAAACTCACACATTAAAAACACAAACACTAATTAAAAAGACAACTATACCAATATGTCCATACTTGAATGATATCGCACATCACTAAGCTCAGGATCAATCAAATGCTTAATGATGGAGTTACCCGAAGCATTCAGTAGATCATATTTCTCATCATAGCAGGAAATGCATAGACTCTAGCTTGACAAAACATCTCACTTGCACTGAACCATCTTGGTTTCCCAAGTAATATGTGCATACAATCATTATAAGCAACTTAAATCTTATATTTACTGGACTTTTTAAACTTAGCCCACAAGGGGGCAGTATACAACGGAGTACAGTATGCTCTAAAGCAGGGTTTCTCAACCCTGGCCCTCTGCGCCCTCCTGCCCTGCATGTTTTCCATGTTGCCCTTTCAAACACCAGTGTTTCCCTGCTGCCACACACCTGACACAAATCAGTGAGTGATTAACAGGCTTCTGCAGCCATGTGCTGAAGCAGAGACATGGAAAACATGCAGGGCAGGGGGGCGCTGAGGACCAGGGTTGAGAAACCCTGCTCTAAAGAGTTTTATCTTGACTTGATCTGAGCACCAAAAGAGTTTTCTAACCAGAATATTGGCTTGCCCATATAGCACACAGCGCTGCCTGTGAATGTCATCATCAGACATGTGATCAGTTAAAATAGGTCCCAAATAGGCAACACTTGCCCTGCCAAATAAAAAGATGGGAAAATAAGATCCCCATTTGATCTGCATATCATTACAGCACTCTTTACCATTATATTTTACATCAAATTTACCTCCACAGTCATTACATACTTTTAGCAGTTCTTGGAATCCAGCACTGCTAGGAGAAACTATGACCAAATTACCAGTGTACATCAGATGGTTCACTAACATGCCACCAGCCTGTTTTACATACTCTTAGATGAGAACTGACAGTGACTGCTTTTAACAATATAAACATCAATTAACACTAAAACTGCAGGCGGTGACGACTCAGGTTTTCCTCTTGTTATATATAACTTGCTTCTATCACTCCCGTCCTGAAAAAACCTGGCCTGGACCCAGACAACATGGACAATTTCAGACCCATCTCCAACCTCCCACTTCTCTCAAAAATCTTGGAACGATCAGTTGCTACTCAACTTCAGCAATACTTACAATCCTGCCAGCTCTTTGAAATATTCCAATCTGGTTTCCGCACTTACCACAGCACTGAAACAGCTTTGTTAAAAGTCACCAACGACCTTCTGATTGCCTCCGACTCTGGTTTCCTCACTATTCTGCTTCTTCTCGACCTCAGCTCAGCTTTTGACACCATTGACCACAATATTCTCCTTGACCGCCTCCAATCAACCATTGGTATCACTGGCTCAGTACTTAACTGGTTTACTTCCTACCTTTCTGATCGACATCATTTCGTCTCTGTTAACAACTGTAAATCGTACACTGCCCCTGTCAGCCATGGTGTCCCTCAAGGATCAGTGCTTGGCCCCCTCCTTTTCATCATTTACATACTTCCCCTTGGTCACATCATCCGCCGTCATGGACTTCAATTTCACTGCTATGCTGATGACACTCAACTCTACATCTCTACCAAATCCATCACCCCAGTTATTCTCTCTACTATTACAGCCTGCCTGGATGATTTAAAACACTGGATGAATACCAACTTTTTAAAACTCAACAGCAATAAAACTGAACTTATTATTACTGGTCCTAAATCCCTCCTATCTTCTGCCAAAAATGTTTCCCTCATAATTGACGGCCACGTTGTCACCCCATCCTGTACAGCCCGCAATCTGGGTATCATCTTTGACTCCACTCTCTCCTTCAAATCCCATATCAATAACATTACCAGGACATCGTTTTTCCATCTCCGTAACATCGCCCGTCTCCGTCCATCCCTCTCTCATACCACTGCTCAAATACTCATTCATGCCTTTATTACCTCCAGACTTGACTATTGCAATAGCATTCTCTACGGACTCCCTTCGACTCACTTAAAAAAACTACAGTACATCCAAAACTCAGCTGCCCGTCTGCTCACCCACACCTGCACTAGAGATCATATAACCCCTGTCCTTGAACAACTCCACTGGCTACCAGTTCAACACCGGATTCATTACAAACTGCTCCTAATCACCTATAAATCTCTTCATAACCTTGCCCCTTCTTATCTAACCAACCTTCTTCACCCTTACTCTCCTACTCGTCACCTCCGTTCTGCTGACTCCAATCTTCTCTCTCCGTACAGAACAAAGCACCGCACCGTGGGGGACCGAGCCTTTGTTGCCGCTGCTCCGACCCTTTGGAATTCCCTCCCCCAAAATATCAGGAACTCTGACTCACTCTCCACCTTTAAATCACTACTCAAAACTCATCTGTTTAAACTGGCCTTCCCCTAACCATCCTTCTTTTGCTGTTAATGTTTTACTTGTTCATGTTCTCTTTTGTAAAGCGTCTTTGAGTGTCCTAAAAAGCGCTATATAAGTTTGATGTATTATTATTATTATTATTATTATTATTTGAAGACATTTCAACAATTAATCCAAAATGTTTCATCAATGCTGATCACACACTGCCTGGCCAAAAAAAAAGTTGCCACCAAAGAAAAGATCACACATACTAATATTTTGTTGGACCACCTTTAACTTTGATTACGGCACACATTCACTGTAGCATTGTTTCGATAAGCTTCTGCAACATCACCAGATTTATTTCCATCCAGTGTTGCATTAATGTGTCACCAAGATCTTGCATTGATGATGGTAGAGTCTGACCGCTGTACAAAGCCTTCTCCAGCACATCCCAAAGATTCTCAATGGGGTTCAGGCCTGGACTCTGTGGTGGCCAATCCATGTGTGAAAATGATGTCTCATGCTCCCTGAACCACTCTTTCACTATTTGAGCCCCATGAATCCTGGCATTGTCATCTTGGAATATGGCCGTGCCATCAGGGAAGATGGAATAACCTGGTCATTCAGTAGATTCAGGTAGTCAGCTGACCTCATTCTTGGAGCACATCCTGTTGCTGAACCTAGACCTGACCAACTGCAGCAACCCCAGATCATAGCCCCGCCCCCACAGGCTTGTACAGTAGGCACTAGGCATGATGGGTGCATCACTTCATCTGCCTCTCTTCTTACCCTGATGCACCCATCACTCTGGAACAGGGTCCATCTGGAGTCATCACACCACATGACCTTCTTCCTTTGTTCCAGAGTCCAATTGTTATGCCCTAGCAAATTGAAGCCTTTTTTTCCGGTTTGCCTCACTGATTAGTGGTTTCCTTACATCTACACAGCTGTTCAGTCCCAATGCCTTGAGTTCCCTTCTCATTGTGCTTGTGGAAATGTTCTTACTTTCACTATTAAAGGGACACAGTCAGTTTCGGCTTGTTTTTAGCACCCTATAGTGTTTGTTGGTGAAACCGAAAGTAAAACTTATCTCTCCTCTTTTTAACACCTTAATCTAACTGCTGAAATGTCTCCTCAGCCTTCATTAGTTTCTACAGGAGCGGTTCATCACTAAATCAAACAAATCAGCTGTGTTCATGATCTAAAACATGCAGGAACGTCCCAGCAGACCGGACCGGCAACTGTGAAGTTGCAAGTGGAATACTCTGGCCACAGGGGGTGACAGGGGCTGGGTGACCTTTCAATAACCCTGTAAAGGGTCACTTTATCACATATTGGCTCAAGAAAATGATTTAAAAATATTAAAAATTTTCAGTGTCCCTGTCATGGAATGGAGGTTGTGGTAGGACCCAAGTGCAGGAATATCCAGGAGGCAGCCAGGTATGGTTGAAAAATCAAAAGTGTTTATTAAAGTAGCCTTGGTCTGGAGCAGGAAGAAAAAAATGCAGGAGCAACAAGGAGACACCAAGGATGCAGGCAACACAGGGATAATGGCAACACACACAGATAACACAGACAAACACAAGGAACCGACAGTGAACACTGGAAAGAGCTTGGTTTAAATACACTGAGGTAGTGATGAGGAAAACAGGGAGCAGGTGTGATGATTACTGATGATGGACTACAGGTGCAACTAGTTGAGTGAGGGTTGGAAGGTAATACAAAACCAAAGACTGAACCAGATAACACTAAGACACTAACTAAAGCAATAAAACAATATACTAGAACCAAGGACTGAAAGAAATAAACTATTCTAAGAATAACTGAAGACAGGGACACACAGGATACGAATAATCAAAATGGAACAAAACAAGATATCACAAAGAGCTTGGGTAAAACCATAATTGAACATGTAAACAAGAAATGACTAAGAACTAATCTGATAACTGAACAGAGGGGAAAATTGTGCAAGAGAAACACGGGGTAAAAGGGTCAATGACACAAGAGGAGGATAACTAAAAGGAATGCTGAGGAAATAAACTAAACCATGAACAAGGAATGACAAGGATAAACCAAGATGGCTGAAGGGTAATGGGACAAAATGGAACTTTAACGGGCAGGAAATACATGGACACCTAGGAGGGAGAACACATGGAATGGACTAATCAAAGACACAGGAGAGAGAGATGAACTGAGAAACCCGATTTGTTATGTCAGAGGGGGACCAGAGACAAGGGAGCTGGTATGGAGTAGACTGGGGAGACGAGGACACAGGACATGACAGTCCCTTTAAAAATAGCCCTGAGTTCTACAGTTGTTTTTCTTCGATCCCGGCTCCCGTCAGAGAATGCTGCTGTGTGTCCTACGCTTAACCCACCTTGCCTGCTGGTGGTGGTCGGAGGGACCGGTGGCGCCAGTGTTTGGCAGCCTCGCCTCTGTCAGTGTGCCCCAGGGCGGCACCACCAGCGTGTGAATGTGTGGATGACTGATTGTGTTGTGAAGCGCCTTGGGGGGTTGTAGAACCCTAAGAAGGCGCTATACAAATACAGGACATTTACCATTTAATCCAATTTTAGTCGTTTCTGCAATCTCATTAGATGTTTTCTCTGCTTGATGCATGCCACTGATTTGACCCTTCTCAAACAGACTAACATCTTTTCCACAACCACCAGATGCGTCTTTCCACAACTCATTGCACCAGTTGGGGTTAAATAACTCATTGCCAGCTAAAAGATAATCACCCATGCAGTAATTATCCAATAGGAGGCTCCTACCTATTTGCTTAGTTAAATCCAAGTGGCGACTTTTATGGGGCCGGGGCAGTGTTTTTAGCTTCAGACTTTGAAGTAACTGTACTACAACCCCACTAGGGCTGTTAAAATCATGTCACTCACTCAAACCCTCTATCATGTCAGTTGTTTTGGCCTTTAATGTTTGATGAGTGCTTTAAAGATGCAAACATGTGGGTGGTTTAGATGTATGGCAGTGTAGGTTGCAGTAACAGTTAAATCATAAAACAACATTGATAATAATGTAAAATTGAGCAATTCCAAGAGGGTATTATGCTGTGCCGAATGGGCTTCAACCCCTAATGAGGGCAGATGTCAGGCATAGCACTAAAGTCTTTATTACATATTTATGGTATCTACCTGTGAGAGGTAGATCATTTTCCCGAGATCTTCATAGTTTATGTCTTGCTTCATCCCAATGACATCATCCACTTCTTTTCTCACTCTGAAAAGTGGGAAAATACTCAAAAAACATTATTCACTAATTGTTGTTACAATATATTGTTGTTACCATCAAGGACAGTAGTCTCTTACTTCTTCAGTATTTCGGGATGTCTTGCAAGTTCCATGACACAGAATGCTAGTAGACTAGCTGTTGTTTCCTGACCTAAAGTGATGCCAGAAAATAGAACAAAGTTTTCAACTAGAAGTTTATTCAGTGGCGGATTTAGCAATTTGGGGGCCCAAGGCAAGCAAAGAAATGAGGCCCTCCACAGCTGTTGTTCTGATTTTTTTCTTTATTCTTACTTCAAAAAGGTTGTATAACTTCTTCACTTCAGTCTTTAGATGGCACTGATGTCAAGAATCTCTGGAACTGCATCTGAATGGAAAAAAAAGGACGTGTTTAACATATATATATTTAGCATGAAATCATTTCATTTGTACAAAAATAATAATATTCATGTTTGTATTGATTTATTGCCCACTCACTTATTCTCTTCTTTCTCATTTTCTCTGATGAAACACCTCTATCTCCTGCCTTAATTGGTCTACTTTCACTAAAGGAAGCAATAAAAATTAAGACAATATGGTTAAATATGGAGATACAGAAAAAAATAATATAACCATGACAAAGTTACCAATTTCTACCTTTGCTTTTATTATCCTTCTCTCTCTTTTCTAAGTCTTCTTGCCCTTGAATGCTTTGTTTCTTTCTCTTCTCCTCATCTGCTCCTTTAATCATCTTGCTTCTCTCCTTTACCTGTTTGAGGTTTGTAGTGTGTTTCTTTCTCTCCTCCTCCTCATCTGCTCCTTTAATCATCTTGCTTCTCTCCTTTCCCTGTTTCTTGAGGTTTGTAGTTTGTTTCTTTCTCTCCTCCTCATCTGCTCCTTTAATCACGAGTTGCTGAGAGGTCCTTTTATCCCCATCAACACAGCTAAGCGTTAGCATTGCTAGCTCTAATGCTAGCGGCAGCTTCTTGTTCATTTGCCGCATTAAATTTGCCGACTTTCATTGGTGTTATTCTGCTGTAGCACCGTAAAAAAATCTGTGACCTTTGGCAGGGTTGACACAAATTTTTTGCTTTCTTCCTGCTTCTTACGTTTTTCAGACCCACTTGGATAACTTCGCTTCATTTTCTTCTCCTCAGACAACAAACTTCCTCTTCTATTATTCGCTTCCGCAGCTCCGCTGGTACGTGACACGTCATAGATGGAACAGTCCATTGTAGCTGGACAACAGGGGACATTGAAACACTTTCACATAAAGCAGTCTCGTGCCAAGTCATTACAGTGTTTTTTTTTTTTTTGAATGACGGGGTTAATTCATTTCAGAGGGGAAAAATACCTTAAACATATTAGTTAAGTGTTCATCACGGGGCCCTTAAATTTTTGAGGCCCAAGGCAATCGCCTACCTTTGCCTAATGGTAACGCCGCCTCTGAGTTTATTTATATATCACTTTTTGCAGACAGAAGTCACAAAGTGCACATAAATAAACAAACATAAAATGAACAACAACATTACAATAAAACATTGGAAACTAAAACTAGAGAACTAAAAGTGGCAGGACACTAGACCATAAAAAAATAAACTGTCAACTCACCAGCTATGAAGAATGATATAAAATTATCGATCATTATCTTCTGATCTTCTTCAGTCATGTTTCCTTCTGCAACAGCAAAAAAGAACATTATCTGATATCTAACTGCATATATTGTTCTTACATTTCAAATGCCAGGTTAGTAGGCAATAAAGACCTTCCCCCTGTCCACCGTGGGTTTGTCTCATTGCACAGAATGGGTTCTGAAATTGGCATCCTGGTAAGAGGCTTAACTCAGTTTCACTCTGGAGGTACCACTGGTGAGTTGTGGGGTTTCCTGTAGTGATCCACCTCCCATTCAAATGGAGCAGTGCAGTTTTGTTTTTTTTTCTAGTTTTGGAGAACTGGAAAGGCTCTTTCACAGTGTACAGAAGGGTTTTCCATGTACAATGGTTAAATAGTTCCTCTGTCACTGAAAAGTACACATTAATAATTAATTCATGGTGTTTTTAGTGCCAACCACAGCCCAATGTATTGTGTATGAGAACACCTGAGTCAGTACATGCTGTTAACACCTTGTGAACCACAGGTGTGTGTGTGTGTGTGTGTGTGTGTGTGTGTGTGTGTGTGTGTGTGTGTGTGTGTGTGTGTGTGCGTGTGTGTGCATGTGTGTGTGTTCTTGTACTTACTACATACTGAGGACCAAAAAAACTTTTTTACCAACAGAGTGAGGACATTTTTGTGGTCCTCACTTTTTTTTAAAAGCTTACCTAGCTTAGAGGTATGGTGTGAATTAACTTTTTGTTGAGGCTAGGGTTAGGAATACAGCAACACTGGTTATGGTTATTGGATCTCGTCTCAGCCAAACCTCAGTCTTCCATCTGATCGACCCGCTCTCCCACCGCTCACTCACCTGCGCCCCTTGGAACTACTCTTGCCTTCTGCTTGCCACAATCCTGGAACTCACCCGCAGACCTGACACACCTCCCACAATGCCTCTGGATCTCCTGCTATCAGGAAGGCCTCAGCCAGGGCTCCCAATTTTTGAAGTTTTCCATGCGTGAGACTGTGGGGGCTCGTCTCACCTCCTTCTGCTGTCGGGGGGGGGGGGGGGGGGGGGGGGGGTTCTTTAACCGCGAGGTTAGTTGGATGTTGGGTATTCGACAGACATTCACTCCTGGTTCACTACAGTCGACGGAGGGTTTTCATACCGTGCGCTGCGCCACAGAGAGACGGTGGTCAGCTGATGAAAGCGGTGGTCCGCTTAGGGACCGTCAACAATTTCTAGTCATTTGAGAATGCATAAAAAAAATCTAAAGCTTTCAGCTTAATTGATGAAATTATTCAAAATCAATTCTCAGTTGAGTTACTGAACTAGACCAACGAGACACATCAGTTTGAAATATATTTCATACAATCTGATCTTTTTTATGAGTAATTTAATTAAAATTTTTTTTGTTTTTCAATAGTTTCCAGATAAATTGATCAAAATACTCAAACACAATTTCCAATGGTGTTACTAAGCTAGACCAATGAGACAGCAGTTTTTAACATATTATGCAATTTGATCTTTTTTTATTAAGATTTTTATAAAAAATTAAGTAATTTTCTTCAAAAGCTTCCAGGTAAATTAACAAATTACTCAAAATTAATTCACAGTTTTGTTACTAAGCTAGATTAATGAGACACCACAGTTTCTAACATGTCTAATTGAAAGAGATCATTTTTATTAATATTTATATGGCAATTTCTGTATTTTGCTTCAATAGCATCGAGGTTTTGTGATCAAATGACTCAAAAAAAATCAATTGTCAGTTGTTATTTAATTAGACCAATGAGACACAGCAGTTAACATATTTCATTGAGTCAGATTTTTTTCAAATATTTAAATAAATAACTAATTTGTCTTATATAGCTTCCAAATAAATTGATCAATGGCCCCAAATCAATTCCATTCCTCCCACTCCAAAGGAATCCTCCTCGAAAGAGGGATTTGTGTCTTTATTGCTTAGTAGTTCCAAGCTGCCACCTTTGGGAATTGGTTTTGACTATTTTTTTTATCAATTTACCTGGAAGCTTTTGAAGAAAATATCTTATTTTTATGAAAATCTTAATAAAAAAAAGATCAGATTGTATGAAATGTGTTAAAAAAAACGTGTCTCATTGGTCTAGTTTAGGAACAGAACTGAGAATTGATTTTGAATAATTTAATCAATGAAGCTAGAAGCTTTTGACCTTTTGTATGCGTTCTCAAATGACTAGAAATTGTTGACAATCCCTAAGCGGACCACCGCTTTCATGAGCGAGTCTTCGGAACACAGCTGACCGCCGTCTCTATCTGGCTCAGCGCGCACACACACACATCATAGCGCACGGCATAAACTCATCATTGACTGTAGTGAACCATGGAGTAATGTCTGTTGAATATCCACTGTCCATCTAACCTCACCGTTGTGCTTTTTCAGCGTGAGAAATCTCATGTGTGGCGTGAGTGCGTGTAAGACAGGAAAATGCATGAGTCTCACGATCATTGCGTGAGGCTTGAGAGCTCTGCCTCAGCATTGGTCTCCTGTTCTCCAGCCCTACTCAACACTAATAGTCTCTCTGTCTTCCAGAGCTCACTCGGACCTCCACTTGATCCATTCGCCTCACTTAGACAGACTTGACTTTTCATTCTAATAAATTCTGTTACTCCTTCTTACCTGCTGTCAGCGTGTGATTCTCAATGTCTTGGGTCAGGAAACTCCTGAACATGACAAATATTTACTGGTGTGACCAGTCCACATGCACTAGAGTTGGCCAATCCTTTTGCTTTGGTCCTATCTGCATTCGGTTAAAGAATAATTTAGCAGCAGGGCAAGATCTTGTTTCCAAACCACCGGCCTGTTGACTCAGGCAGATCTGCGAACCGTTGGTCATTTCCTTCACTGACATGATGCTGGCCCAATCATATTATGAGACACTCACACCGCAGTGAGAATGAGGTTACTTTCCCCATCCTAAGCCGTCTATGCTTTTTCGATCACCACCCATAACAAAATGTAAGAATCCAGTAATGCAAAAGGTATTCACCAATGAAATGAAACCAACAGCAGGTTGCTCACATATGTGAGAGAGGATGAGGGACCAAGCCCTTATATTACAGGAGCAGACCAGAGCCAGGGGTATAGAACGAGTTCAGACTAAAAAGATTTGCTGATGTGCAACTTTTGATTTGTAACTTGTTTATCTTTTTGTGTGTAACTTTGGCTCCAAGCATATGAATTGTTAAATAGGCCCACACAAAATGCCTGACACACACTACATTTACACAGATCAGTTTACAAGTTCACGCTTTGCCATACAGTTACAATGAGACAGCCAGTCTGGTAAGGCACCATAATTAATTATGGTATAAAAACATGTAACACAAAAAAGTGTTTGAAGCTGTAAAATCTTAGCTCTAGTCTAGGTATAGTTTTGTTTTTCCAGAGAGAAACATTAAAAAGTCAGATTGTGAATTTTTCATTCAGTTGGAAGAAGAGCAGTGTGCTGAGTACTAGGCTACCAAGAGGCTGACAACGTAGGGCAACCCATCCTTTAAAATACGACTACTGAAAAAAAAGTTGTACCACACACACACGCCACTCATGTTTTGTTTTACTAATTAATGCAGATTGACAAAAGAACATGGCAATATTCCCTTGCTGGTCAAAAGTAAAAGTTATAGGCAGCACTTGGGACCCATGTTGTTCACTATTTACATTCTGCCACTGAGTGACATCCTACGAAAGTATGGCATGGGCTTCCATCTTTATGCCGACGACTGCCAATTGTATTTACCTTTGAATGGTGTGGGAGACCACACGATAAGTCATTTCATGGATTGTTTGGCAGAAGTCAAGGCATGGATGGCAGAAAACTTCCTGTGTCTCAATGAGAAAAAAACTGAGGCAGTGTTGTTTGGACCCAGTGGACATTTTGATTTTTCCCAGGTGGACTGTGGTAATTGAGTACCTACTTGGGTGCTTCTGCAGTCAATCTTGGCGTGAAGATGGACAGCACATTCTGTTTGGATGCCCATGTTGGTGCTGTAGTATCCTCTTCATTTTACCATTTAAGACGTTTGGCTAAAGTAAAACCATTTTTTATCTAGAAGGGACCTTGAGACTGTTGTTCATGCTTTTACTACCTCGCGCCTCGACTACTGCAACTCCGTCTTATTTGGTGTAGGTAGGAGTACAGTAGCTCGGCTGCAGCTTGTTCAAAATGCTGCAGCAAGATTCTTAGAAGAAAAAAGGAAGTACGATCACGTGACACCAATCTTGGCTGCTCTCCACTGGCTACCTGTTGATTTTAGAATTTGTTTTCTTTTAATGGTGTTTAAGGCACTGAATGGACTTGCTCCAGCCTATTTGGCAGACTTGTTGCAACTATATGCTCCGGCTCGGACGCTACGTTCTGAGAACCAGCTGCTGCTTGTGGCTCCCACGGCTCGGCTGAAGTCAAGAGGGGACAGGGTGTTCTCTGTAGCTGGACCGAAACTCTGGAATGCGCTGCCCCTAATTATTAGGCTCTCACCATCAGTGGTGGTTTTTAAAGTGAGGCTGAAGACCTACTTTTATGATCTGGCTTTTAACTCTGTGGGTTAGCTTATTGCTGATGTTTTACATGCTTTTACCTTGTAATTTGAACTTTTTGGTTTTGATTGTGTTTGTTGGTTTTTATCGATTTTATTCTTTTGATGTACAGCATCTTGGTGGCATCCCCCGTGCCTGTAAGGTGCTTTATAAAGGTTGAGTTGAGTTGAGTAAATGGCCTTCAAGAGTTCAACAACCAAATGTATTCCAGGACCATACCTGTAGCAGCAACTTTGATGATCTGTGTGAGGAGGTCCTTTGGGACATATTCACCATTTTGAATGGCAGTCATTCTGTTGCGGAGCCACTGAGATCCAGTTGTGCGCAGCAGGTGACATGATTCCCTCACTTTCTTAATAAATGGTCGGTTTTTTGGATTGAACTGGAAGAAGCACAGAAAAGAAGTCAAAACTGCTGCTAAAAAGCTATTATTTGTACAAACATAGGGCCTTATGACTTCTACAATGCAAACAATATTGACAGAATTGCATAATTGGAAACTGAAATTGGAAATGGAAAATGAAAGTTGTGTTTTCTTATTTAAATGAATGATAAATCTTATTTTCTCAATTTAAGAATCTACATGTTACAACTATAGCTTCTCTTGTCTCTGTGATGTAACAAGAGTGGATAGATTGAGGAAGAATTGCAGGCAAATAATTATATTTAACGCTATGAACTGTCCTTTGATAGCAGACCAGAATAGAGGCCTCAGAAATCTGAGTAAAAACAAAAGTGTTGTGTTTATATTTTTGTTCAGTGTAATTGTTTTTAAAATTTAAAAGTTACCTCAAAAAAACTGTTTCTAATACTGTACCCCACCCCTTCTATACAAGTCCTGATGGCATCAGACAATGGTGTTCTCTTTGAGAAGGAATTTAAAACCGTTCCAAAACCAACCTGAAAATAAGAACAAACAACATATATACAAAACATTTGTAGTGTCAGACATGGTTGAAACATCATCAGAATATTTGAGATAACCTCATCTTATGCCTGCACTAAAAGAACATTTTATAATTGGATTAATTTTTGTCCATAGGTGTGAGTGTATGCAGGACGTGTGTCCCTGTGGTGACCTTCTAGCATGTTCACTGCCACCGTCAGGCACCAGCCCTCTGTGACACCACTCAGGAAACAGCAATCAGAAAAATGAATGAAGATCATTAAACTCATACCGTTGCAATCACATCAAGCGTAACACAGTTAAAAAGATGCAGCATGCTGGTCTCCATGTTTTTATCAGCAACATCTGCAAGCTTATCCGTCAGATTCTCTGCTTTTTCATTAAAGGTCCCGAGTAGACCTCTCAAATACCTGTAAGGAATAATAGTTTCAGGTAAACAATCCCACAGCCAGAAAACAAAAAAGACTAACAACTAAATAACTCACAAGCTGTTGAAAGCTGGGTCCGTGACCCGGCGCTGTTTGTACCACAGCTCATGAGTCCATGTTGTAATCAGACCATTGCCAAAAAGCCTGCAAAGGATGAAAAATCCTTTAAATTTTTAAATAACTTTGTAAACTAGAATTTTACACAAAGTTTTGTAGCTATGTTCAAAACTCTCAATATCAAATGTGAGATTATCTAATAAAGAAAAATATCTATAATTTAGTGTTTAAAGAAATGTAAAGAAAACGGAGATCAGGGGATCACATGTCCAGAGCTGTGGATGCTATATGCCGGGTCGCAGCTACCTACTTTCAGAGGGGTATGCAGACACGTAACTGACATTTGGGCATAGAAAGTGTTTGTAATGAAGCTAAAGCTTGTTGGCAGCAGCTCACCTGTCCCTTCCACACTGACAGGAGAAATCCCCTCATCAAGCAGCAGGTGATCAGCAGAGTCTGAACACCGGCCCGAAAAAACAGAAGGACAACTAAAAACACTGACCTCAGACCGGCCCATCGGGAATTGCCCCAATTGGGGCCTGATTACAGACGCCGTCCCCTGCTGCTCATCATGTTTAGTCTCACTGTGACATTGGAGCTTGGCTCCGTTGGTGCTTATTAGTGCAACTAGAGTCTACAACGTTTTCATGAATAAACACACAACTTTTAATAGGTTTGTAGCTTGTGTATAAAACCATCCACACCTCCAACTGCGCCCCAATGTGCCACCCAACCGGTAAGCCTCTGTTATAGGGTTTAAACATGGTTTTAAGATCAGTCCTAACCCTTGCAGGTCCCTTTAACAAAAAGCCACATTGGGGACCCTTAGCACAAAAAAATGTCCATGATCAAAAGGTGTAATTAAAATTATATAATATTTCATAAGTCTGATTTTTTTTACACAGATTCCAACCTTGGCTTCAGCACTCACTAAACATGATAAAATATGTGTGTGTGTGTGTGTGTGTGTGTGTGTGTGTGTGTGTGTGTGTGTGTGTGTGTGTGTGTGTGTGTTAGATTTAACCCCTTTAATGCCAGGTTTTATAAGACAAAAATCTACATTGTAAAAAAACACTACTGCACAAAAAATGTACTAAGTGACCTCCAAGGGTTAAACTGATTTTATTTGATTTTAATCAATGTCATCCAGAACAAATTATTGTTTTACCACATGGAACCACGACTCTAACTTCTTGGGCAAAATGAACCAAAGCATCTTATTGTCATACCATTGGTGTGAAAATGGGAAATTTTCTAGTTATTTGCAAACTTTTCTGCAATGTAAAAAACCTTCGTCACACTATTAACTATAAAATTACACAATTCGGTGTATAAATTGCATGTTTATTTGAAATTGCAGGACAGGAAAATAACAGCATGGAAAAATTTGTAAACAGAACATGCTGTAAATAACTTCAGATTCACCCTAAATAAATTGAAATAAATTTATTTACTGTTACATTTTTTATAAACCGGTTTATCAAATTGATGTCACAATGTTTTATGAAGCTGCACTACTATCTGAATATTACCTTTGACCAAACAGGTTAGAGAGTCTTTTGTAGGCGAATTTATCCTTGGGGAACTTGGAGGACATCAGCACTTCCTGAAAAAAACAATTACCCACCAATTCATTTCCACACTCATGCCTTTCATTTTCCCTCATGCCTATGAACACGCCTTTCTTTCCCTCTGTTGACCAACAGTAGTCCAATAGTTCCACCATCTACTGTTGGCTGTCGTCATTAACCAATCTGTTATAAAATCCCTGTTTGTGATTTGCATGTTTGATTTGGCTGAGTGTGCAGCCCAGTGCAACCAACAATCTGCCCCACAAACATCAGGTCAAAACGTCCAGAACCCACCCTGAAGCTCCTCCCACTCGCACTCTCCTCACTGCCGGCTCCACACACACTCACGCACGCACGCGCACACTAGCCTGCATTGCCAGGGCGACAAACTGACAGACAGCTCTGCAAGCCAACAGAAGTCAGGCTGCATTCAGCCGTGTTCACAGACAACAGATCCATCACCTAAACATTTCCCAAAAATAAACAACAAAAATAAAAAATAAACAATCTGTCCTACATGTTTTCCATGTTGCTCTTTCAAGCACCAGTGTTTCCCAGTTGCCACACACCTGACTTAAAGGCACTCTATGCAGTTTTGGCTTGTTTTTAGCACCCCCTAGTGTCCGTTATTGAAAGCAAAAGTAAAACTTATCTCCTCGCTGTGCGTTCATCTTTTTAACACCTTAATCTAACTGCTGAAATGTCTCCTCAGCCTTCATTAGTGTCTACAGGAGCGGTTAATCACTAAATCAAACAAATCAGCTGTGTTCATGATCTAAAACATTCAGGAAACATACTGGAAGCAGACTGCAGTGCCATGTAGGTCAACTCCTTTTTTCTAACTCCTACTGCACACTGAAAGCATCAGTGTTGCGGAACAGCAGCGGAATGGTTTATGCGCCAGTTTTGCCGCGTGCCACTTTGGGGTTCCAAATGTGCCAAAAATATGTTGTTGCTGTTGCCTTTGTTATTGATGTTGTTGCTGTTGTTGGGGTTTATGTTGTTGGTGATGTTGATGTTGCTATTGTTGGTAATGTTGCTGATGTTGCTGTTGGTGATGTTAATGTTGCTTTTGTTGGTAGTGGTGATGTTGATGCTGTATAAGTTTTTTAGAAACCTGATACAGCAAACAAACCATGCCTTGATTGATAGCTAGTTGTAAATACTCTCATACTTTCAAATTAATTTAAAAGGACTATTTTGTGCAAAATCCACATTTGGGAGCTTTTTATCATGTTATATTGATATTAGGGATGTAACGATTCACTCAATTCACGATTTGATTTGATTGCCGATTATAAGTTCACGATTCCGATTTTTTACGATTTTTCACAACAAAATGAATTTCAGTTATTTTATGGCAAAATAAATTCTTTTTTACAATTGCCCTTTAGTCCTTGTTTCAAATTGTAACTTTCTATTGTCTTACTAACAAACTTACCATTGAACAAAGTAATAGCGGTAATTAAAGATGATATGGAAATGATCACAAGTCTTTTTATGCTCAAAAAAGGTTTTATTTATTTTGAATGCCATCTGCATTTATGTCTCTTGTAGTAGCACTACACTAATAAAAGGATACACCGACTGGTTGAGGCGGCCAATATGGATGGTAGGTTCCGGTCAGAGAACCAGGGAAACCAGAAGTTTTCTCAGGGCGTTTGTTAACAGTGAACTTGAACAGCAGGCTTATTTAACAGGAACAAGTTACATGTTTGTAGATGTGGTTTACTGAAGGTATGTTAGCAGCTTAGCATGTGCGTCACGGCACTCATGGGCTAGCTTTAGCATTAGCGGCAAATGACGATCGTTAAATACTATATTAGCACGCTAAAGAATAACAATCAATGTAGCTGATGGGTAACTAAACATGTAAACACCTTGGTAAGCACGAATATAACCTGAATATTCGTCTCGTTTTACTTAGTTTTATATCCGTGACGCACAACACACACGGCGCTAAACCGGAAACATGTCCGTCATAAAACCATGCACGGCCTGAAACACGGAACCAAACATTAGTTCCGTCCGGCGGAATATTAGTTCCGCTTTAGTCTTTCGGACATCTCTGGTAGTGAATCGATTTTCTTTTCTTTCTACAATGATAAATATTTAAACTAGTTTGCACCGATTTTAAATCGATTTTCGAAGCATCGTTACAACCCTAATTGATATCATGTAAAACACCCTCAAAGCTGTTTTTGGCTTTATACATGCATTTTCCTTTCTCAGCTGCAGGTGTGCTACGCTATTGCATAATGGATGGGGCATTGTTGCATCATCACGCACCGCTCCTCCCCATCCAGGTAGTGTTAAATCCGGAACCCTCCTCCAACCCAAGCCCTCAGGTCCACAAACCAGAATATTCTAGAAGTTCCAAAGACCAGATTTGTTCTGCATTTTTTGAGTCCTCTGTGGCTAACTGTAATGACTTCCTCCATTTTTTTGTTAATAAAGTTGCAACCATTAGGGCTGAGATCCTTGCATCTTCTCATGAACCAGTAGCACTGATACCCCCTGTGGTCATGTTTGACTCTTTTCAGCCAGTGTCACTTACTGAGCTAGTGGAGTTCTGGCTTGAATCCATCAGGCTCTCCTTATGATGCCCCCTATATTTTAACCATTATCAACACCAGTTTGAGGTCTGGTGTGGTTCCTAAACCTTTAAAACATGCAGCTGTGGTACCCCTGTTGAAGAGGGCAGATTTAGATGCGTCAGTCAGTATTATCTAATTATAGGCCAGTGTCTCATTTGCCCTTCCTTTCCAAGGTTTTAGAAAAGGTTGTGCATGAGCAGTTGCTGTTATTTTTAGATGATTCTGGATTGCTGGAAGTATTTCAAACAGGGTTTAGGAAGGGACACAGTACAGAGTATGCACTTT
The DNA here is from genome assembly GCA_006937985.1 of Aphyosemion australe. Taxonomy (NCBI): domain Eukaryota; kingdom Metazoa; phylum Chordata; class Actinopteri; order Cyprinodontiformes; family Nothobranchiidae; genus Aphyosemion; species Aphyosemion australe. Next base: position 148,455 of record SSNS01000103.1, on the reverse strand, counting down.
TAATGGTACTTAAAGATGTTATGCTAGCAAATGATTCTGGGGATGCCGTTCTGTTGTTGTTACTTGACATGACTGCAGCATTTAATACGGTAGACCACAACATCTTAATTACCCGTTTGGAAACATGGGTAGGAATCACTGGCTCAGTGCTTCAATGGGTTAAATCTTACCTAACTGGGAGAAGCTTCTGTGTGAGGATGGGTGACTTTTCATTGTCTCCATCTGAATTTAATTGGGAAGTGCCTCAGGGGTCAGTGCGGGCCCCCCTTCTTTTCTCCCTATATCTTCTACCACTTAGGGCACTATTCCATATATATGCTGATGATTGTCAGATTTACTTTCCCTTATGTAGCGATGGCCAGGGTTTGATCAGACCGCTTCTGGATTGCTTGGATGATGTCAGGTTATGGATGGCTTTTAATTTTCTAAATTTTAATGAAAAAAAAAAACTGAAGTCGTGATTTTTAGACCCAATGATAGGGTGGGTATGGAACGTTCATTTGATCTCTCTGTATTGGCTCCCTATGAGAAGGACGTGGTGACTAATTTGGTTGTCAAATTTGATGCAGCTCTAAGATTCAACAGACAGATAAATTCTGTTGTTAGATCTTGTTTTTTTCACCTGCGTCGTATTGCAAGGCTTAAACCATTTCTGTCACGGGACCACTTAGAAACAGTAATCCATGCATTTATTACTTCATGTCTGGATTACTGTAACTCTCTTTATTCTGTAATTAATCGATCCTCATTGTATAGACTACAACTGGTACAAAATTCGGTTGCTAGATTTTTGATGGGGGCCAGAAGAAGGGATCATATAACTCCCATTCTGGCATCCTTGCATTGGCTGTCCATTTCTTTTAGGATTTATTTTAAGGTTCTTGTTTTTGTTTTTAAATCACGGTTGGGAAGTGCCCCACCATATCTGTCTAACCTGATAGCCTGGTATGTTCCATCACAGTCACTTAGGTCCGCTACAATGGATTTATTAGTGGTTCCTAAAGTAAATCGGGTCACAAGAGGAGAGTGGTCATTTTTATTAATGGGACCTAAATTATGAAATGATCTTCCGCTGGTGGTCAGGCAAGCCCCATCATTGAATGTTTTTAAGAGTAGATTAAAGACCCATTTTTATTATTTGGCTTTTCTAATCTAAGAGTTAGATTAAGTCGTATTTATTCTGTGCATTTTATTTTCTCTTGCTGCTGCTGTCTGGATGTGTGACAGTTTTATTCTCTTATTTTCTTTTACTCTTTTTTTATTCTCTTTTTTGATATCATTTTTAACTGTTTATGTTTGATGTGTTTTTATTGTGGCATTTATAATGTATAATGTAAGAAGGTGCTTTAGAAATAAAGGATGATGATGATGATGATGATGACCAGATAGAAAAGTCCAGCTGGTCATTCTCTCCAGGTTGTTGCACCTCCACTTTGGAATGGACTTCCATTATTTTTACATCATATTGGCAATCCTGATACATTTAAACAGCAAATATTCTGTCTCCATGCAGTCCTTCCATGGTCTCATCCTTCCAAGCTCGGGTCCTCTACCAGAGGCCTGGGAGCGTGAGGGTTCTGCACAGTATCTCAGCTGTTCCTAGAACTGCACTTTTCTGAAACTCCAGTTTGGGGGTCACTGCCCCGAGTGCCTCGATGACCACGGGCACCACCGATGTCTTCACTCTCCAGGCTTTCTCAAGTTCTTCTTTGAGGCCCTGGTACTTTTCTAGTTTCTCGTGTTCCTTTTTCCTGATGTTGCCATCACTTGGTATTGCCACGTCAACCACGACTGTCCTCTGTTGTTTGTCCGCCACCACAATGTCCGGTTGGTTCGCCATCACCATTTCATCGGTCTGGATCTGAAAGTCCCACAGGATCTTGGCTCACTCATTCTCTACTACCTTAGGGGGTGTTTCCCACTTTGACCTTGGGGCTTCCAGTCCATACTCTGCACAGATGTTCCTGTACACTATGCCAGCCACTAGGTTGTGGCGTTCCATGTATGCTTTCCCTGCCAGCATCTTACACCCTGCAGATATGTGGTGGATTGTCTCAGGGGCCTCTTTGCATAGCCTACACCTTGGGTCTTGTCTGGTGTGTTAGATCTTGGCCTATGTTGCTCTCTTGTTCAGGGTCTGTTCCTGTGCAGCCATGATGAGTGCCTCTGTGCTGTCCTTCAGACCAGCTCTTTCTAGCCATTGGTAGGATTTCTTGATATCAGCCACTTCAGTTATCTGTCAGTGGTACATCCCATGTAGGGGTTTGTCCTCCCATGATGGTATTTCCAGCACCTCCTCTTCTGTTCGCCATTGTCTGAGACATTCACTGAGCACGTCATCTGTTGGGGCCTTGTTCTTGATGTACTTATGGATCTTGGATGTTTCATCCTGGACAGTGGCTCTCACACTCACAAGTCCTCGGCCTCCCTATGGCTAGTGTACAGTCTCAGGGTGCTGGACTTGGGGTGGAACCCTTCATGCATGGTTAGGAGCTTCCGTGTCTTAAGATCTGTGGTCTGTGGTATTTCTTCCTTTGGCCAGCTTATTGTTCCTGCAGGATATCTGATTACTGGCAGGGCGTAGCTGTTTATTGCCTGGATCTTGTTCTTGCCATTGAGCTGACTGCTTAGGACTTGCCTTACTCGTTGTAGGTATTTGGCTGTGGCTCCTTTCCTTGCGGCTTCATCGCGGTTGCCATTTGCTTGTGGGATGCCAAGGTACTTGTAGCTGTCTTCAATGTCTGCTATCATTCCTTCTGGAAGTGAAACCCCTTTTGTGTGGACTACCTTCCCTTTCTTTGTCACTATCCGACCACACTTCTCAAGTTAGAATGACATTCCGATATCAGTGCTGTAGATCCTGGCGGTGTGGATCAGTGAGTCGCTCTTGGCGTACAACTTTATGTCATCCATGTAGAGGAGGTGGCTGATTGTGATTCCATTCTTGAGTCGGTATCCATAGACAGTCTTGTTGATTATTTGGCTGAGGGGGTTCAGACCTATGCAGAATAGCAGTGGGTACAGGGCATCTCCTTGGTATATGCCACATTTAATGGAGACTTGTGCAATTGGCTTGCAATTGGCCTCAAGGGTGGTTTTCCACAGCCCCATTGAGTTTGCAATGAAGGTTCACAGACTCCTGTTGATGTTGTACAGCTCCAAGCATTCAATGGTCCATGAGTGCGGCATTGAGTCATAGGCTTTCTTGTAATCAATCCAGGCCATGCACAGTTTGGTGTGTCAGGCTTTGCAGTCTTGGGTGACTGTTCAGTCTATCAGCAGCTGGTGTTTGTCTCCTCTGGTATCTCTGCTGATGCCCTTCTGTGCTGTGCTCATGTATCGATCCATGTGCCCACTTATCTTAGTCACTATGATGCCTGACATGAGGTTCCAGGTTGTGGGGAGACAGGTTATTGGCCAATAGTTGGATGGGACTGTACCCTTTGAGGGGTCCTTCAAGATCAGGATTGTGCGCCCTTCAGTTAGCCATTCAGGATGAGTTCCATCCTTTAGCAGCTGGTTCATTTGTGCTGCCAGGTGCTCATGGAGTGCAGTGAGCTTCTTAAGCCAGTAGACGTGGATATTGTCAGTCCCTGGTGCTGTTTTGCAGGTTCTAGTGCTTCAGGTATGGGTATCTGGCTTTATCTCGCTACTGTTTTTCTCTTTGTGCCTTTCTGCAGCTCTGACAGTTAGCTCACTTCTCCGTGCTGCCTTGATTTTGGCCTCCAACCTTCTTTTCCATTGGTGGGTATTGTTTCTCATAGTTGCTCATGCTCTGATGGTACTTCAATCAGCCGTTGTAGTTGGCATCGGGATTGCCTGGTGTTTATTAATGCAATTATCCTATCTCTCAGGTCAGTTGCTGCCTCGTTCAGCGTCATTTCACTTATTGGGGTTTTGTACCTAATCTCAGGGTGGGGAGTTGATGCTAACTCCCCTCTGTCCGTGTGTCCTTGCTCCCCCTTGTCGTAGCATTTGTGTTGTATCTCGTCAATCTCAAGTTGTGATAGCAGTTGCCGTTTGTGGATGTTGGAACACTGAGCTACTAGTTGTTTGGCTGTAATGGTGCGTTCACACCGGCCTTGACGTATGCGTCAAACACCGCATACTTCATGCCGTTTTTGACACCTATATATTTTTGACATTGACGCAGCTTGCGTTGACGCAGCTTGCGTTGGCGCAGCTTTCTTTGATGGTTGCGTCGGCCCCACGGGGAGGGGAAGGGAGGAAAGAGCGCGTGCGCGGCTCTCTGTTGCCAGATGTTAGTAACAATGGCGGATCCTATCGAGACAATGTCGGCATAAACGTTGAAAAATAACTCACCCGACACGCCGAGTTCTCTAGCAATCTTCCTCCAAGCAAGGTCCTTTCTATTCCGATCTCAGTAAGCGTAGCAAGACGGGTCATACAGTTCCCGATAGTTGCAAAGTTTCTCCTCCATTGCTGAATGAATTTGTCTTCTTCCCTCGCTCTGCTGTGACGTATCAACTGGCGCTCTGATTGGTTGACGCTTGTAAAGCGACGCAGAAAGTTCAGCTAGCTGAACTTGCTTGACGTTTGCGCTTGAAAAGCGTGAAAAGTATCAAGCTTTGACGCGCCCAACGCTCACAAAGCGACGCAAGGACTTTGACGCAGCTCTGATGCGCCTTACCATAGACTTAACATTGAAACTTGACGCTGGCGACGCATACTTTATGGCCGGTGTGAACGCAGCATAAGTGTTGAGTGCGGGTTTCGAAGTAACCATTCTTTCCGCATTCTCTGCATGTAACCCCTTTGACTAGGGTTACAGGGTGTCCGCGGGGTTTTAAAAAGTATTAAAAAGTGATAAATAAAAATTGTCAAATTTAAGGCCGTTAAAAATGTTAAATTTGGTCTCAGGAGTATTATTTTTTCCAAATTAGGTATTATTTTTTCAGACTATCAGGTGTCCTATTCTGATTTAAATTCTATATACTTAAGTTCGTGTTAGTTTGTTTAAATATGGGCTTTAGGGGTGCAACAGATCTCTCTCTACGGTTCAGCACGCACGAGGTTCGTGGATTGGTCACGTGGAAGACAGAGGCGCCACCTGTTCAATCCAAACGAGAAAAGCACAGCGGTGGTCATGGCTAGTGGAGGAGGAGAGAGGAGCTTAAAAAACCACCGGCATCGTTTAAGTCACATGTATGGGAGCATTTTGGCTTCCCTGTAAAATACAAAGATGATACAAACAACAAAAATGAACACACGTGCGCGTGCCTCCAGCCTGACGGCGCAGCGTCGTACACACAAACGCAAAGCAGAAAATGTTGCACTAAGTGTTCTACAAAATTAATAAGAGAGCAAAGTTATTTGTCTTTTTTTCTTTTCTTTGTGCTGATCCAAAAAATTATCTGATCCGTGACTCAAATCCGTGATACCATCCGAACCATGAGTTTTTTGATCTGTTGCACCACTAGGGCACATAATCAAAGATCTTGTCTCCGTCTGAAAATGATGACGTCATATTCAGTGGTCGTTTGGCATCATCTCAGAACACTGCACGCTCAACCGTCTGTGTAAATAATAGAAAGGTCACTGATTAACACTTGCGATTCAGTGTCGTGATGGTTTTAAAAAACATTGTGAAGGTTGTAAAAAAGGTATTAAAAAGTAGTACATTTAACTTAAGAATTACTGTATATACCCTGGGTTACTGGAGTAGTAGCATTCCAACAGACCTTTAATATGTGTACTTTATATATATATATATATATATATATATATATACATATATATATATATATATATATATAAATATATATATATATATACTATTAGAGTTGCCATTATTATAGTACTTGAACTTGAATAATAATTCATCAAAGTATTTGTACTTTTACTTAAGTAGAAATTTTTTGTACTCTTTCCACCTCTGCCAATAACAGTCTTCCTCGTTGTGAGTCAAAATGGGTGAGTCCATGATTGTTAAGTGTCAGTGTGATGTAGATCTGTCAGGATTTTCTAATCCTAGAGTTTCTTCGTCTATTTTCTATCAGAAGCTAATGCAGGAAATAGGTGTAGGAGAATATATTCATGTTCAGTCTGCATGAAAAACTCAAGAGTGACCGATCATTTTAAAAAAGTGGTTTCTCAGTGAAGGACCTCTTTAAATCATTCATCTTTTGAAGATTTCATAAATCAACAAATTTTTCCTGAAAAAGTTTTTAAACTTTAGACAGAAATAGATAAAGGTGTCTTACGCTAATGTGACCATCGACTTGAATTCTGCACATAAGATATATTTCTGACCTGTTTTCATAACATCTCAGGGAAAAAAGAAGGAAACCTGATTGAATCAATTTCTAAGTCAAACAAGCAAAACCTTCATTTGTAAATAAAGAGTCTTGATACTTCTTTGGACACAAGGATGATTTGTTTCCCCACCGCTGACTGTATGACAAACCCTCAGTGAGGATACCTCGATAAGTGCTTCTTTGTTGCATTGTGTCTTGTTTCCATACCGCCCCTTTGATCAAGATTAAACTTACATAGCAAACCTGTATCAAGCATCCTACATTGAAACCCTTTTAACAGTTAGTTAACAAGAGTGACCTATGAACATAAATTGATTTTAAAAGTGTGCACTAAGCTTTGAACCAGTCTTATCTGAACTGATCTGATGTGTGGATCATGGGATGCTTATTGAACTGCTGATGTGTTTACTTTAGCATTGTTTCTCCTGCAGTGATTTTGCAGGATAAGTTTACCTTTATAGCCTCTGGACAGCTTACACATAGGATGACATGATGCAGAATATTCACCCTGTAAACAGGCCCGTAGACCTCAGCCCTGTAGGTGACAACATTACTTGAATTAATTATTGCATATAACATGTTTATAGGTCTTCTAATATCTCTCCATTGTAGTTTGGCAAACTAGGGGATCACAACAACACTTTGCTTCAGGCCCCCACAAAGCTCGATACAGCCCTGCAACAAAATGAGGCACAGGTCTGGAAAAGGAGAAGACCTTCAGGCTAACAAGACAAATCTGGAATTAAATTTTACAGCATAGCTACTTACCATTTTAGCAAATGTTCTTGTAATACTTCGTCATTGTTTGTGAGTCGGAAAAACGTTACGTGTCCCAGGAGGAAACTGTCAAGAGGAAAAACACAGAGTGATGTCACAACACCTTTTTATAGCCAAGATTAAGATGGGCGGCCTTACCTGTCTCTTGGTGGTCCAGGTATGTGGTCATGTTTTAAATGGGTGTACTGGATATATAAGCAGTAACTAAGAAATGCTACGAAGACAAGAAAGGTCAGTAATAAAAGAGACTTGGCAGCTAAACTTAGTAGCATGTGGATAATTTCCATATTGTTAGATTCAGAGGCAGGAACCTCAACTGCTGTTCATGTCTGTTTCAAAGTTTTATATATGGTAAACAGTCCGCCCCACATGTGATGTCATTTTTTCCCCCTGGGTCTCCCAACCCATTCAGCAGAGGATGTTCCTTTTGTGGATTTTGGACTTTCAATACATTTTGGGGGAGGTGGGAGAGAAAAATAGCCTAGAAATCTAAACAGACAGCAGCAGAAGCAAAATGATTTTTCTCTGCATGTCGGTCTAGCCACACTTCACTGACCTCCGCAGCCCTTTCCAGTATGATTGCGTGCCAATCACAGCATTCTATTGGTTTGGTGGGCGGGATGATGCGACGAAGCTGAAGAGTAGCACCTAAATCAACTTTTTTTTGCTGATAACCTGTATAGATGAGTGTCTAATAGTTCCGTAGACATGTGTGACCATTATTTTGGCAGTTTAGTGTAACTTACTTAAAATTTTATATTTCAGCCCAAAGCTATAATTCTATCTGCATCTTCAGGTTAAAACTCTGCTCCACGCTGATTTAGAATCAGCCACAGCTGATGGCTAGAGCTGCAGGGTGACGTCTCTACAGTACTACATGACTGCGCTGCACTGGACTCCAGCTGAGTCTCGGCCGCACCTCCACCTGTCACAACCACTCACCCGCCAATGTGACACGTAAGGGCTCAGAGCCGCTCGTCTCCTTGAAAAAATGTCCTCCCCTTTTTTTTTTAGTAATCGCAGTGGACAGGAAATCTTCCAGCCTGCTGGTGCTTCTGAGTCTGCTTGTTCTCCTGAGCGGTAAGTCTGCTGTGTCTGTGTGCTCATGTGCATGCGTGCTTGTTAACGACTCGTTTTTCCAACTGAGAAACTCCGAGAGCGCACGTGGGGGGGTTGAGGGGGGTACTGTCAATCATTGTCTCAGTGCCGCTCTCTCGGTCCTCCAGGTGACGCCTATTTTCGAAGTTTTTTCTAACAGAATGTGTGGTTGAAATAAGTCTCCACCCATGGTGTTACTCACCTTTTAAATGGCTTTGGCATCAACTTTGGACTATTTAGATTTGGGCTTTTCTTTAAATCAAGAGCAGATAGAGGTACTCAAGTCCTTTATTTAGAAAAAAAAAGTATTTGTGTCTTTTTCAACAATATATGGCAGACTGCCCCGTTGATTGACATCCGTAGCGGTGAGTACGTCACGTTGTTTGTTGTCCAATAGCATGTGGAGACCGTTTGAAAGACAATCGTAGGTTCCATCCCTCGACTGAACTTTCCCTATGGGTTGTACACAGACTATATATTTACATATGTAGGATGGCTTGCCAGGCTAAGAGAAAAAAATAAAAGAACCCTTCAATAGAGAAGTATGTATGGCAAGCAATTTGAAATTTTAATTGCCAGTACAGCAATAAATTGTAGATATCCATATTTACGTTTTTTCTTTCTAGATTACAAATTTTTTTTCTGGAATATAATCCTAGGAGCAACTAGTTTTAAATATCCACTCTCACAGGACCCTTTATTACCATCAAGGATCAAGAGAGCCTGTATACAATGAATAAAGCATTACATCATTTTTAAAGAGGTCAAAAATAAATAAAAATTTTAACTAATTACATTAATAATTTAATATGTGCATAATTTATTGAATGTTTCACTCTTAAAACCTATAATTACATTTACAGAGGGGCATAAAAGTATTTGTCAGCTACCGATTGTGTGTGTTGCTCCACTTAAAAAGACGAGAGGTCTGTAATTTTCATCATCAGTACACTTCAAATATGAGTGTAGCAACATCACTCCATGGTTTTCTCCTAAAATGAACTGTGTTACACTTTGAAGGTTACAGGTCACGTCAACACGTCGGGACACTCTGATTGTGTCCAGAGACATGTACTTTTAGTTTGGTCTCCATGTCTCCGATTCCTCCAGCAGCTATCACAGAGCGTCAACTCAAGGTCCCGGACGCAAGACTTTTTACTATCTCTTTCTTGAATAAAGTTCACCTTTCCTGCCTCGTGAAAGACTTTAAAAGTTAACATAAATGTATAATCATACTTTCTGAATGACAATATGTGAAATCTAATGTCATATAATAATAATGAATGATGTAGTTAAAACGAATGTTGTTCCTGTATTTTCATATCTTTGATTACACAAATTAGGATTCATTTAAGTAATGCTAATCATCATCAGATAAACATTCACAAATACTAGTATTGTGTTTGAATATTTAATTTGCACTCACATTAAGGTTTAATAAGATCCACACCACATTAAGCTGAGTCCCCCTTAAGTGTTGCTGAAATGACATGGTGTCTGAGGCATCTTGGTAACGCCTACTTTAATGTGTCAAAATTGGATTCGCCTAAATTAATAAACAATTAGAATGATAAAACCCGTGCCGGCCTGAAACAACTGAGTTCCTGAAACAGACCAAGTCTTGACTAGGTCCATTCCTCTCAAAGGGTGAACCTAAAACAACAAGCTAAGCCTCCTTGTTTCGGCCGGCCGGGGGAAGCAACGCTTAATAATAATAATAATAATAATAATAATAATAATAATAAGGAACCATCCTCTACTTTTTGACCGAGGTCAACTATTTTTGTGAACTGCCTCTAAGCCAAACCAAATTCACCAGGCGACGTAGTCATCTGGGCAGTAGCGGCTGGTGATTTTTTTTTTTGGGTGGGGCGCATTTTTTATTTTATTTTTTTATGTTAGTTCTTGTGAATGGTTTTTATCTTGAGAGGCGCTATATAAACGGTCATTTTTTCCTTCATTTTGAAGGTCAGTTTTTCAGATGCGCTAACCACATATCACCACTAGGGAACGCCAAATTACCATTCTTATGCGTCACACAACTTGAAATCTACTGACCGGTCCAGGAGCACTTAGCTACAAAGTTGTTCCAAAAACATGCTTCATATTCACCAATATATGCAAACCTCACACACACTAAACAGGAAGATGCTCTTTTAAACGATATAATCCACGTTTTCTACCTCAACACCACCCAATGACTGCTAAATGAAAAGCAAAACAAAGCTATTTTCATGAAGTCAAAAGCTAAATTCTGTCTTACCTTGCTGGTCAAAATAATCCATCTTATAGTAAAAAATCCACTTGGTTCGTAGAATCCAATGATAAAAAGATGAAACTGTACTAGTTTTCTCCATAGTCAACGTTAGCAGCGGCCCCACAACAACAAAGGTGAACTAGCCTGTGGAGAAATTTCCGGTTCTGTCTGGGCTGGGTGAGCTGACCAATCAGCATCCTCCTCCTGATCTGAGCAGACTCCCCCCGTTTGCTTGCGATCGCAACCATATGCGCCCAACAGCTCTCCTATTCCTTGTCGTTGGGGATCCAACGCGCATGCGCCAGTTAGCCCGTATTAAGTCAATGGTAAAGATTGCTGCGCCCGCGAGAGGACACGTGACAGGAAGTACGTGGACGTTTCGGCCGTGTTAAAAGTATTAACTTTATTAAACTACAATTAAATGCAGATTACACACAGCACTTACAGCCCATAAGGTGTATAGATCGTTTAGTTTAAATTTTATGTTTTTTTAAATACATTTTGTGATTCCCCTCTTCTTCTTCCTCTTCCTGTGAGACTGGTGGGGCGGCGCCCAAGCGCCCCCTATGGACGAGCCGCTACTGCACCTGGGAGATACCCTGACCAGACGGTTCGTGTTTCGGGGCCAAAGCTAGTGTCCCGATACCCCAAGAGGTCAACGACCGACAGCCTGTCCAAACCGACCTCTCTGTGACCCCTGGATCAAACGGGACCTCTCACACAAGGTGAAGTGGACTTACTGCTCGCTGGTGTCAAATGGTCTTTATTAATTTGATAACTTATTAAACCATCCCAAATTGATTTAACCCAGACATCATAGGATCTAAGACACTTAATGCTGATTATGCAACCTAACATCTAGCTTACATTACATCACCTCATTAATTGTCTCAGTATCTTGCCTATAACCATCATTCATCATAATTTGTCCTGTATCATCATTGATTGAGAAATTTAGTATTAAATTTATTTTTATAACTATTTTCTTGACTCTGAATTATTCTGAAGTGTGCGGTTTACTTACGGTAAAAAGAATCTAGAGTAATGTTAAATTAACATTTAAAGATCATTAAGATTAATAATTCATATTTATATGGAAAATTACATCTTATTGAACCCTCTTTAAATATGTGGCACTAGCCCACGCTACATGAGACAGAATGTAAAATGAAATCAAGTAAATTTCATTGTATAATTTTTTTAAAATGTATTTTGGTACAGAAAATTAGTATTTAGCACTTAAAGAAGAAAGAATTCTGGCTCTCACAGACCTGTTATTACTTCTTTAAGAAGCTCTTTTATCCTCTACTCGTTACCTGTATTAACCCCTTAACAATCTGGGTCACATGGCTGTAATGTGGTTGATAGTAGTTATGTCCCATGGGCGGGACGTTGGAATGGTAAAGGTTTGGCACCTGTTTGAACTTTTTTATCTGTATAAAAGACACCTGTCTACACCTTCAAACTGTCAGTCTCCAACCTCCACATGGCCAAGACCACAGAGCTGTCTAAGGACACCAGGGACCAGATTGTACACCTGAGCAAGACTAGGATGAGCCAATGTAAAACAGGCAGCTTGGGGAAAAGAGATCAGCTGTTGGAGCATTTATAAGAAAATTGAATAAACACAAGATCACTGATAATCTCCCTTGACATGGAGCTCTATGCAAGATCTCACCTCATGAGATACAAATGATTTTGAAAACGATGAGGAAACAGCCCAGAACTACACAGGGGGAACTAGTCAAAGACCCGAAGAGAGGTGGGACCGCAGTAACAAAGGTTACTATTGGTGACGCACTACGTCATCATGGATTAAAGTCCTGCAACACTTGAAAGGTCCCCCTGCTTAAGCCAGGCCCATCCAAAGTTTGCCAGAGTCAGAGACCATCTGGATGATCCAGAGGAAGATTAGGAGAATGTCGTGGTCAGATGAGACCTTACCTGCCATGGCAATTCCAATAAGATACAAACATTTCGTTTGTGTTTTATAATCTTGTTTGTTTATTCATGACATCACAATGTTTACTGTTTTCTGTCCCTACAAACGCACACATCAGGTGTGTTTCCATTGTCGGACCTTCAGGGTAATTTACGGGAGCTTCCTGGCTTCACCGGGGCGGCCTAACGGGCCATTTTCAGGAATTACTGCAGTACCTGAACAGGGGTAGGTACTCGAAATGGCCCGACTGAGTAGCTGAGCGGAACTTCTGGTTAACTCACGCTGATTGATTTTAACTCAGTAGAAAATTACATCAGCAGACAAAACAAGCGGCATTAGAAAAATTAGAAGAGTTACTTGTAAAACAGAATGGAAGAAAAAGAAAATAAGCACCGATCGTGCTGCTTTAAAACCAAGGGGGAACCCGTCTGGCTCAGAAATGAGGCAAACACGGAAGTGGCAAAAATTGCAGTTCTCCCCTCATCCACTGGGGGTGGGTCCAGAAGTGAGCAAATCCTCATAGACCCCCATGTTAAAAATGCCAACTTCACAGCTGAAAAAAAGATCTTTACAGCCTGGTTCAATTTTCCATTTTGTGTTTAATAGGTCTAGTTTATAGTCCTGACAACTCTGAGGAGGTTGGATTTTTTTGTAACTCTTTCGTTTAGGTGTAATAAAATGCTTGAAATTATGAATAATTAGATTTGATTGACAGGAAGCATGAGCATCAGAGCAAGCATCAGAGCTAGCTTCAGAGCTAGCATAAGCAGCTAGCTCCAAGGAAGGCCTCAGCCTCACGTTAATAGATGTTTGGCCATTTCGACTCTGAACTTTAGTTGTGTTTTCTGCGTGTTCGTGTTTGGATGTTAATCATGGAATTATTTGGACAAAGAGGGAAAGCTGTGGAATTGTTTGCACCAAGAGACCATCCAAGAAGTCTCTGCTTCATTTTTATCAGTAAGTAAAATTATATTTCTGTACTTTATTTCGCTGGTTGAATAGGGGACGATGCTTTGTGTTTAACATAACACTGCTTGGTCAAAGATAGGTTGAAATATAACGTGTTCGTGGGGCTGACTGGGTACCGTAACTCGAGCTAGGTAAGCTAACCGAGGCTAGCTGAGGCTTCGGGACGAAGATCCACGAGGTCATCGCTGCAGAATGGAGGTTTGCCGAATTTGGGCAACGTGCCTCTCCTTTTACCAGCAGTGGCCTGCGATCAGAGATCCGCGAATGTGCCGCTTAATCCTTGCGGAGGCACGCAGTCCAGCGAGCCGGGCGCCCGGCATCTCTACACACAAACAGCCACACACTCCCTTCTCCCGAGGGAGCTGGGACGCGCGGCTGCTTGACTACCGTCTGACGCTGTGGTTGTAGCCTGTGGAACTCTCTGACGGAGACTACAGAAACAATCAAGCTGTTTGAGCTGATCTCGTTACACTTTGGAGTCGCTCAACTGCGTTTCTCTCGCTAAAAGCGCCCGAAAAACTCCACTAGCTTCTGTTACCCTTAAAAAGGGAGATAATATAAGGAAAATGACCACAGGAAAACTGGACAACTGTTCCTTCATTCACTCGCTTGTATTGAGTGAACATTTTATAGACAGGCAATATACAGAAATCAGAACGATTGAGAAGCTCTAAATAAACTCTTAGCATGTTTTACATCACTTTCTTTGGTTTCGCCTCTCTGTATCAACTAAAATCAGAACTAACATAACTGTTCTTAAAACAGACATTTCTGTATCTTCTTTTTAACAGTTATCTATTTAAATTATAGTCTTAAGCACAACCAAAATAAAGGTTCCATATTTAATGTATTTTACCACTTTTACTCTGGGTTATTTAAGTAATATTTTTATAACAGACAAAATTATCTTTCAAGCATGAAAAAGAACGGCAAGTTTACAAAAACAAAATTAATCAGGTACACTTCTGGTATTAACTCCACAATGATCCTAAACATGGCCCTGCTTTACTCTTATTCAGTAAGGTCAAACGGACGCCATAACGGGAGCACGAGGTCTCCAAATGTTAACAGTACTGCTAACCGAGTTAGCTTCATACATCTTTACGACAAAACATGCAACTCCGTGGTGCAAAACAGCCCTAACACATTCACACAGCAATACAAACACTCACACACCATTTCCTTTAGGGTTTTATCCAGATATTTACCTTAAAAAGGGAGATAATATGACCACAGGAAAACTGGACCACTGTTCCTTCATTCACTCGCTTGTATTGAGTGAAGGGAAAAAAACCACGCGGCTCCCCCTAGTGGACCCTCCGGATAATGGCGGTGGATTAACCCCTATTCTAAATAAAGAAAATATGATTGAGTCCCTTAAATATTTTAAACCAAGCATTAAAACCCGAAACAAGCCTATAAATGCAGGTTATCAACTAAATCAGAACTGATTTTATAATAATATGAGGATGATATACCCTGTAACACTTCCAGTTAGCATGCAGCTAAGGTCCAGCTGAACTCCCCCGGAGTGGAGCGGAGCGGGACATCGTGTAAGCAGCCAGCGTGCATGGCTCCGATCGCAGCGGTCTGAGGCTCTGCTTGTATTTGTACAGTCCGTATTACAGCTCCACAGATGACCAACGCTGCTGCCTCGCACGGAAGCCAGACAGCTGCGTGGTTCGCTGTCTCGGTTCTCCATCTTAGCTTCGTGTGTTAGCTCAGTTTAGCTTCCTACATTGGTTTTGTTATCTCCAACCCTCACTGCCCCACCCTCTGCTCCACCTCTTTTCCCATTTATGGATTGTCTGGGCGTGAAGAAGCGTGTGTCACGGCCAAAATGGAGGCGGTGGGAACCTCCCATTTTGAATCATTCTGAATATGTATTTCCAAATGGGCGGCTATGTCCATAGATTTATATGTCGATGTTTAAAACTACCGTTACAAAACTCCCAACACTCAAAAACACGGCAGAATTCCCCCCACGACGACATAAATTATGGGGCTATGAATGTCTCACGGAGCACCGTAAAAAACTGAGTTTCCTATGGTCATTGACATGTTACAGCTGCTCCTGTCCTCCGAGTGGATTAAATTATGAATCATGAATAGAATCAAACTTTTAATGTTATTGTTACTGTGGATGCCTTTTGGCGCTGATCAGTGACATCACTCACTCATTATTTTTTTTTTTTCACTGAAGAAGCAGTCGCAATATGCTAACGTCTGTGCAAAGGACTGAATTTGTATGGAGACAAAGCAGTTGAGTGGACCAGGCTATCAGGGCCGGCCCTACCCAATTTGGTGCCCCAGGCGAGATTACTTCTTGGTGCCCCCCCCCCCTCTTATTTTTTCAGTGTCCCCCCTGTACAAACAGAATTTAAGGACAGCAGCCATCTAAATGATCACAGCAGTTCATTTTTATTATTTGAACAACAGCAACAACAACAACAATCTTTCAAGCAGCTCTATTCCTTGCTGCAAAGGCATCTATAGAATCATTTAAATGACAGCGGTCTCACCTCGGGGATGATGTTTGTAAAAAAAATGTCCATTGATACCTGCTGGATCTCAGGTATGTTTTAATCAGGTTCAATCAGGAGCAGCTCCTCTCTGCAGCAGCGGCTGTCACTGGCATTGTGGCATCAATCCTCAGGGCCAGCAGCGTATTAGGGTAAACTTCCTTCAGTTTCTCTCCTCTTTGTGGAAACTCAAAGTCTGATGTTAGCTGATAGGCCCTCTGTGGACTAACTCCAGACAGGTGAGGTCAGTCAGCAGGTCTAAAGGAGCCTTTAAAGACTCGTCCTGAACGTTAGGATGTGTTGATGGGTGTCTGTGTCCTCAGGCTGGTGTTGCTTTTTAAAATGTCCTCTGATGACTGATTTGTCTCTAACAGTGGGTTCTGTAGTGACCTCTGACATTTATATACTATCATTAATGCAACAATAATCTGTTGCAATAATTAAAAAAAGAAAACCATCAATGTGAATTTTTGCAAAATACAAACCATTTTCTACTATGAGGTTTAAAAAGTCATTTTGACCAGAAAAATATAATAAACAGACAGAACTCATAATAAATGATCAGAAAATGATTAAGGATCATCATATAATTATTAGGAGTTATTATGAAACACCAAATTCTCAGAACACAAAACATCTGAAGATATTCCAGAACACTGAAATGATCCTAAGAGGTTATTGTAATGTGTTCATGATGCTGCTGCTCTGTTACTGTTGCTTTAAGGTCATGTTTACAGTCTGTGAGAGCTGCATGTGCAGCTGGTGAGATGCAGATCATCCCAGCTGTTTAACAGCTTTAATAAACCACTGCTGAAAAACCAGCATAGACCAGCATAGGTGGTTACCAGCATATGTTGTGTTTTAGTGCTGGGATGCTGGTCCAGTATGGATGCTGGTGATAGGATACTGGACCAGCACCAAAACACAACATATGCTGGGAACACCTATGCTGGTCTATGCTGGTTTTTTCAGCAGAGAAGAGCTAAATATGATTGTGTCTCTAGCTTTAATGCTGCACAAACATTACAACATTAAGAAACTAGCTTAGTTAAGCCTCCCCAGGATGCTAACAAATGATGTCATGATAACATCATCATTACTGTAACATTTCCTTACCTCTGTCCTTGTCGCGTTTTTCCTCCTCTTCTTTGTTCCTCCTCTGGGCAGCAGGTCATTTAGGGCGTTTTGACATGTTGAGCTAGCTGACTCACCAGAAATGACCCAAGTAGCAGGTAGAGGCTAATGAGACGGAGGAGGGGGCGCCATGGGTTCACGTATCGTTTACAACTTCAGTAAAGTTGGCAAGATATTGACAGATTCGACATTTAAGATTCAATAACTGATCAGAATGTCGTTATGAAACATACCTCTGTAGTATCGTGGCAAGGTAGTGAAAAAGTTACAACCTCATTTTTTCCCTAAACAACCGCGTGTCCACTGCTCCTGACGCAGCTAGCCCATGAAACTGCTGCGAGCGCTCAGGGACCGTCTGCAAATATAAACACTAGAAATGGCTGAAAAGATGTAAAAACTCCACACTTCTACACGGTATCTATTCATTTATTTACTTAGTTGTTTGTTTATTTCATTTATTACTTACTTTGCTGTTTACATGTGATGAATAGTGTGTCAGTGTGTCCCCCCCAAAAAAAAGGGGGGGGGGGGGTGTTGGCGCCCCCTCCAGCGGAGGGCGCCCTGGGCAACGGCCTAGTCAGCCGATGCCCAGGGCCGGCCCTGCAGGCCATCATATGTCCCAGTCAATTTCCCCCTCACAGAGTTTACCCTGAAATTCCAACAATGGAAACACGCCTATTACTGTTTTCCTTTGACGGAAACTGATACCATACCAACTTAATTTGTATAACACTTAAACATTCTGCAGCAAACACAACGACCCTCTTGCCGATGATGGTGTTGAGATATAAAAAAAAATCAGAAATATTTTCATTGATCTATTCATTAGAGTAAAAAATATGATTAGATCTTCTCTCAGTAAACATTATAACTTAGCTCATTGTCAACTTCAGTGCTTAGATTGTCCACCAGAGGGCAACCTCTTACTGATCACCACAAAACTAATGGAGGTATCAAAGGTTTCAGAAAAAAGCAGCACAAACATGCAACTTCTGTACATCAATGAGTGGAGAGAGAGAGAGAGAGAGAGAGAGAGAGAGAGAGAGAGAGAGAGAGAGAGAGAGAGAGAGAGAGAGAGAGAGAGATCATTAAAAATCCTGACCCAGATGGCTTCCTGATTCCCTAGCAAGAGAGCTGGGACAGACCAAGTCTAAAGAGTCCCATCAGAATGTGAAACGTCACTTTGTCCGACTGTTTGCTATTCATATTTTTAGCCACTTTAAATCTGTTGTAATGACTGAGGCCTTCAAACATGTACATTAAAGCAATCTGCAATCATTTGATGACATTTATGGTTGCTGTCATACAAATAAACATATATTAACTGTAGCTATACATTGTAAAACTACAACATAGTGTGAAATAATGCTATAAATCACATTTACCACATTAAAAGCCCTAAACTGCTGACATCCCAACTTTTTGTTTATCTTATCCAATCTGCAAGGAAATAAAAATTATCAACTGATAGGTTTGACTAGATTTTATTTAGTTATTGTTTTTGAGGAATCTGACACTTGAGGTTTGACAAATTGAGAATGCTCCAACACACACACACACACACACACCATCAGTAACAGGAAATAATTACTGGGGGTTCTTGGGAGGGGATTGGGGTTGTGTGCTGACACCAGCTGGTGTACACCGGACGATGTCTGCGCCCCCCCTGCAAAATGCACTCTAACAACACGCATCAACACCACATTAGAGCAGGCGGAGGGAAAACTGTGGTCTTCTCACACCCCTGTTCTTGGTTCGCTGCCCGGGGTTGGAGACTAGGAGTGGCAGCTGGCTGTCTGGTCGGGGTCTGGGGTGGTGGGTCACTTTGCTCTGCGCTGGACAGGGTTGACTGCTCATCATTACCCCAGTTAGAACAGGACCATCTCTGAGTCCGGTAGTGGTTGTGCCCTGTGTGCAGCAGTATCAGACCAGAGTGTGTAGGGTGTGTATGCGGAGTGTGAGTGGTTGTATTACGTGCATTCTTGTGTGCCTATCTGTCAGGTGGAGTCTTGGACTCCTCCCTTCTCCTGGGACATCTTGTGATGCTATAACATCTAGACTTACCCTCCCCCTGCCACAATTCCTGCTGGTGGGTGATACCTCGGTCTGCCTGCGTATTTGCAGCTCTCGTATCTGGGGCTGGAAGTTTTTGGCATCTGTTGGCTCACTTGTGGTGGCTGCCTGGTGGGGTCTGGGCCCTGGGCTCTGTCAGGTCCCCGCTGGGGTTGGGCGCCCTTGGGTCCCGGGCCACTGGGTTCTGAGCTCGATCTACCTTCGAGTGAGCGACTTCAGGTGGGCCTGGGGGCTTACCATTGTCATCTCCTGGGCCTCTGGCACGGCTGCTGGTTGGCCCACCCGAGGAGAGCCTCTGCACCCATCTGGTGAGGGGTTGGGGCTGCTCCGGTGGCAGTCTCTCTGGGGTCCCCACGCTCTGGGGAGACCTCGGGATCTCAGGGCTTGGATCTCCTCCATCCTCCATGGGTCTTTGGGGGCAGGTCTGTGGCCTCTCACACTCACTATTGGACATTCCTCTAGAGCAGGGGTTCCCAAATCAGGGGTCGGGACCCCAAAGGGGGTCCCCACAAGATTACAGGGGGTCCCCATAATTTTGTCTTTGCTGAGGTTGTGAGGTTAGCAAGATTTTATTTGTAAAAATTACACTTATAAAATCCTAATAACACACCCTACAGTATAATCAGAACTCCATATAAAAGTTATAACTCTGTATGTCTGTATAAAGTTAGCAAACTATCACATTTAATGTGTTTATTCGTGTAGGAGTTGGGGTTGTCTTGGACACAGGCAAGGGGGTCCCCAAAGAAAAATATTTGGGAACCCCTGCTCTAGAGAAACCTTACATACACCAACGCGTGTACACAACACAGGTGCTCACATGGTGCCGGGACGTTATAGCTGAATCTATAATGCTCCACCTGTGAGAATAAAACTTTAAGGCTTGTTTTCGGCACTCAGACATTAATTCTGATTGCTATACAGCCGGACAGAACAGAAAGAAAAAAAAAACAGGAACTAAGGCTATGTTCACAATGCAGGCAAAAGCGCATCAAATCCGCATGTTGACCTGTCTGTGACCCTTATTTGATTTTTTTGTGACAGTCTGAACAGCACAGATCCAATTTTTCCTAATCCGATCCAGGTTGTTTCAATATGTAGTACTGATTGCGACACATATGCGCATTTTTTAAAGCGACTGCAGTCTGAACAGTCATGTCACATTAAATCCACCTCCTACGTCATTGATCAGCGGAGGTGAGCATCGTGTCAGGACATTCCTGAGGAGGAGCGCTGACAGAGGGATTCAGGGGTCCGTGGGACATCCTGTCAAGTTTTGGAATTAAAAATACAAGAGAGCATGAGAGCGGGAGTTGCTGCTGGAGCGAAGCATCTCTCCGGTCTCGGTCTCCGTGACAGCGGGGCGGGGGTTTTCCATGAATGAACTTAACACCGAAACATTTTCAGGGAATAGGCTACTAACTCAGGAAGATGGCGGGAATAAGGAGTAAAATAGTTTATAGTTTTTAAAATAGTTTCCACCCCAAAACAAGAGACTCAGGTGTGATCCTGTGTCTGAACTCTCAGTGAAGGCTTTCACATCACAACTCCTCTCCTGGTTCTGACTGTGACTCCTTGTCTTCTGCGCATGCGGGTCGCTTTGGGGCCGTGAAGCGTTCACACTGGAGAGTGTTTGATGTCACATTTCAGTTATAATGTGAACAGCCACAAAAAAAATCGGATTTACTCAAAAAATCTGAATTGAGCACCAAGACCTGAGGTGAACGTAGCCTAATTTACATGAGTTCATGAAACAAAACTGTTGCACAGCAAATTGAGATTTTTTTAACTGATGATTGACATAATGCTACAGGCATCAACAAGCCTGGTGTCAAAGAAATTAAACACAAGTAAACTAATACAAATAAAGCAAAGAATTAACTTGAAAGAAATAAATGATTACCAGAAAATAAAATCCATTTTAAAGTTTACTGTTGAGGTCAGGCATTTGCAGCATGAGCATGAATGGTTACACAACATACAAGTTTCATTTCCTTTATTCCATTTCATTTATTCACAGAACTCATTGGATTACACATTTACAGTCACAAAGTTCTCAGTTCTGTAAAATGGACTCCTGAGAAGATAAAGTTGGCTTATACATATGGGTCCTCATAATCCACAACAGTAAAGTCAACAATACATAAAACCACCCACCCAATCAACCAGTACATAAGCCACCCTCCCAAACCCCCCACCCCACCGCCATATCATCCACAATACCATTGAACCTCTAAACATTTTCCTACCAGCAAGCACACATCACGTCTCAGTAATCACCTTAATCATGAACAAAACAAAAAATGGAGGTAATCAGTATAACTACAGCATGAAACAGAGAATCAATAAAATGTGAAATCATCAGCCCATGGGGTCAATTATGCGTAATGTGATATAAGATTATATTTAATAGAATTGTCAATCTCATTCCATATGTCAGCTCCCTTACATGCTACACTAAAGCTACAGTAGTACACTTCATCCTATGTTTTTCCCTCTTAGATCATTTTTCCTTCTAGGATTCTTGTTAAGGGTTGAATACGTTACTAGTATAAACTGACATAGTCTAAAGTTTAATTTATAAACTACATTGTACATAACACACACATTTTGGAACTTATTAACCTCTGCCAGCTTCCGAATCTTAAACCTATAAAGCATGGGTTCCCAAGGGGGTCCCCACAAGATTGCAGGGGGTCCCTACAATTTTGTCTTTGCTGAGGTTGTGAGTTTAGCAAGATTCTATTTGTAAAAATTACATTTATAAAATCCCAATAGCACACCCTACAATATAATCAGAACTCCATATAAAAATTATAACTCTGTATGTCTGTATAAAGTTAGTAAATGATCACATTTAATGTGTTTATGTGTGTAGGAGTTGGGGTTGGGGTTCCTGGCTTGTCTTGGACATGTGATGTTTGATTAATTTGAAATATAATTTATATATAAGATGAAAAGAAGTGGTCCTAATATGAAGCCCTGGGGAACTCCACATCTGATCTTTGCACAGTGGGAATGACTGTTACTTATTTGGACAAACTGCTCCCTTTCAGTTAGGTCAGTGTTTCCCAACCCTGATCCTCAGGGCACACTGTCCTGCTTGTTTTCCATGTTGCCCTTTCAAACACCAGTGTTTCCCTGCTGCCACACACCTGACTTAAATGAACAGGTATCTGCAGCATGCGATGTCCTCCTGAGGAGGCAATCTAAATCAGGTGTGCTGAAGCAGAGACATGGAAAACATGCAGGACAGTGTGCCCTGAGGACCAGGGTTGGGAAACACTGAGTTAGGTAACTTCTAAACCAGCTGAGTGCATTTCCTCTGACTCCATAATATTGTAGCTTTCCAATTAATATTTCCAAATCAATGGTGTCAAAGGCTTTAGACAAATCTAAAAACACTCCATTTCCAGTCAATGTTTGTTAAAAACAAGAATTGGATTTAAATGTATTATGGATTTTCTCCCTTACACCCAGGGTCAAATATGTATATACATACACCTTCACTAGGTTTAATGCCCATTAGCAAGTTGCACCATGAGCACATACACTTTGTCGACATCAGCGAGCTTTTGGTACAATCCTGGCTGATATCGGACCACTCGTTTGGGCAGAATGAGTCATGGTTCAATTAGTCAGCTGATAGTCTGAGGAGAATTTGAAACATTTGGAGGTGGTTCTCCATCTTTGTTATTCCATCCACCTTGAGCAGCACACCAGTATAACAGCAGGATGCTAACATCACCAAATCACGATTTATTAATTCCACTGTAGAAAAAGACAGCATCAAACTAATCAGTAAAATATTATGACGCCAATTCCCATGATAACACAGCTTTTGGCCGTGGCAGAGACACCTAACAAAAATAGACAATTCTTAACAATTTAGGACTAATTATATTTTACCATTTTACATTTACCAAGATTTCATTTCCTGTGTTTGATGGAACAAATTACTCCATTCTTTGGTCTCAGTGAGCCAGTGTCCTGGATGTCAAAGGTCTGTCCTGGGACGAGGGTGAAATCAAACCTCTGGATCAGCTTCGCCATCACAACTTTAGCCTCCAGCTGAAAACACACAACCACCCACTTTGTTCAGTCAGTGTTTGTTTCTATAATCGAAATGTTGGTGCTTTTTGTCCTACCCACCAGAGCAAAGGTCTTTCCCAGGCAAGTGCGGGATCCAAGGGAAAATGGGAAGAAGGTGTAATAAGGCCTTGGGAAACGGATAAAAGAGGTTTTCCTTTGTTCAGTTGATACAACAAGTCTTCAAAACCACACAAAAAGTAAAAACTGATGTAAAAAGGTTCTTCTAACTTACTTTGGAGCATCTGGGTGAAATCTGTCTGGATCAAACTTCAGTGGATCCTTGAAGTATTTCTCCGTTCTCCCAGTCACAAAGGAGCTTAACTGAATAACATTTTTTATATTTGACTAAATAATTTGATGTGTACAAAAATGTTTTTGTTCTTTTCTATAGGGTATTCTTGCTACTATATTTACTGACATAAACACTCATTTTCTGTTCTAAAGCAACAAGCAGATTTGTAAGCAGAAAGCTCACCAGACAGCTGACTCCAGCAGGAATCTGGATACCACCGATCACCATGTCTTCTGGAATCAAACGAGATGTCCCTGGAGCAGTTGGGTAGATTCTCAGTGTCTCGTTGATCACCTGTAAGAGGGTTCAGTGTCATGTCCTTATTATAGGATAAAACTGAGAGAAAAAGCTAAGAAATGGGATGTTGGGTAATTTATTGCAATCTCTGAGTAAGGTGTTTCACTATGGGAATCACCTCAACGTGACCAACAACAGAAGCTGCAATGACATATCTATCTGTGACAGAATGGTTGAGCCTTGCTCGGCCTTTTGCCACTTCCAACTGATTCCTCCAGCTCATTCTCGGAAGATTTATTTTTGTGCCTTTGCAAGAAAGAAATTGTTCATGAAACACCTCACTGTTATCAAGAAACCAGAGATTATACAGTGGAGGAAATAATGATTTGACCCTCACTGATTTTGTAAGTTTGTCCAATGACAAAGAAATGAAAAGTCTCAGAACAGTATCATTTTAATGGTAGGTTTATTTTAACAGTGACAGATAGCACATCAAAAGGAAAATTCAAAAAAATGACTTTAAATAAAAGATAGAAACTGATTTGCATTTCATTGAGTGAAATAAGTATTTGAACCCCTACCAACCATTAAGAGTTCTGGCTCCCACAGAGTAGTTAGACGCTCCTACTCAATTAGTCACCCTCATTAAAGACACCTGTCTTAACCAGTCACTTGTATAAAAGACACCTGTCCACAGAATCAATCAATCAATCAAGCAGACTCCAAACTCTTCAACATGGGAAAGACTAAAGAGCTGTCCAAGGATGTCAGAGACAAGATTGTAGACCTGCACAAGGCTGGAATGGGCTACAAAACCATTAGCAAGACTCTGGGAGAGAAGGTGACAACTGTTGGTGCAATTGTTCGAAAATGGAAGGAGCACAAAATGATCATCAATCAATCTCGATCTGGGGCTCCTCAAAAGATCTCACCTTGTGGGGTGTCAATGATTCTGAGAAAGGTGAGAAATCATCCTAGAACTGCACGGGAGGAGTTAGTTAATGACCTCAAAGTAGCTGGGACCACAGTCACCAAGAAAACCATTGGAAACACATTACACCACAATGGATTAAAATCCTGCAGTGCTCGCAAGGTCAACCTGCTCAAGACGGCACATGTGCAGGCCCGTCTGAAGTTTACCAATGAACACCTGAATGATTCAGAGAGGGACTGGGAGAAGGTGCTGTGGTCAGATGAGACCAACATTAAGCTCTTTGGCATTAACTCAACTTGCTGTGTTTGAAGGAAGAAAAATGATAAATGAATGACAAATGACCTGCACTTGTATAGCGCCTTTCAGAGTCAGAGGACTCCAAAGCGCTTTACACTACACTGTATCATTCATCCATTCACACATGCTGGTGGTGATGAGCTACAATGTGGCCACAGCTGCCCTGGGACACACTGACAGAGGCGAGGCTGCTGAGCACAGGCGCCATCAGTCCCTCCGACCACCACCAGCAGGCAAAGTGGGTTAAGTGTCTTGCCCAAGGACACAACAGCAGCATTCTCTGCCGGGAGCTGGAATTGAACCCGCAACCTTCCAATTACTGAACAACCCGCTCTACCTCAGATAGAGGTAGACCTTAAATGCTGCCTATGACTCCCAAAACACTGTACCCACCATCAAACATGGAGGTGGAAACATTTTGCTTTGGGGGTGTTTTTCTGCTAAGGGCACAGGACAACTTCACCGCATCAACGGGAAAATTATTTTTATTTATTTCTTTTTTATTTAACCGTTATTTAACCAGATGAGTCGATTGAGAACTCATTCTCATTTACAACGACGATCTGGCCAAGAGGCAGCAAGACACATAGTTAGCTTTACACAAACAGATAAGATAAAAAACAGATAAGATTAAAAAAAAATGGAGCCATGTATCGTCAAGTCCTGAGCGACAACCTCCTTCCCTCTGCCAGGAAACTGAAAATGGGTCGTGGATGGGTGTTCCAGCACCACAATGACCCAAAACATACAGCAAAGGCAACAAAGAAAGACTCCATACTCCAGTGTGCTAATCTCTGCAGAGACACTGACTTGACTTTGTGGGCAGTGGTCTGTAATGGAGAAAATTTGATTCTATTTATTTTATTTAATACAATTATACAATGGGACAATATTTCTGAGGTCAGAGAAGTTGGGGGTTACATCCATAAATGTTCTGTCTCACAATGGCACAGCATGGTTGCGGATGGGGGCGTGTGTGTTGCTTCTTTTCCCTTTGATGCAGACCCCCTTTCTAAGATGTACACCTCCATCCTCACCAAGATAACACTAGATAACACTGTAAGCCCATCTTTTGTTCTCTTACTTGGGGGGTCAAGGGGGATAAATAGAGTGGGGAGTCTGCTGATCAGGACAATAGTCCAACAAACATTATCATTTGCAGTGACTCATTAGCATCCCTGAGATCATTAATATTGACTTGTTCCAAATTGAGACCAGACCTATGGACTGAGATCAGATTAGTACTACATAGAGTGGTTGCTGCAGGAAATAGAATCGGTTTCATCTGGGTCCGTCTGTGGGCATTTCAGGTAATGAGGAAGCAGATGCAACTGCAAAAAATGTTCTACTACAGGAAAATATTACTTTGGAGGTGGCCTCAGGCCCTCCAGAATATTCAACCAAAATCAAACATTCTTCCAGAGAGTTGTGGCAAAACTATTAGGATAACGAGAGAACAGGCAGAACCTATTCATCGTGAGGTAGGAGCCCCAAATCCTTGGACTAATTGGAATAGGAAAGACTCCCGTGGTTATTACTAGGTTAAGACTAGGTCACTGTGGCCTTAATAGCAGTCTTGCTAGAATTGGGAAACACCCAACAGGAAAATGTGAATGTGGAGAACAAGAAACTGTGACTCATATCCTTTTCCATTGTAGAAAATACCTAGCACAGAGAAATTGTCTCTTCAGGAGACTTGGAACAAGGAGACTTACTACCTTTAATCTGAAAACTCTACTCGATCTAAATCATAAAGAAACAATAGAAACTCTGCTCCAATACCTTCATGTCACTGGAACTTATAGGAAAATATAAGTCATAAGTTCATCTGTTTCGACCAGTAGAGGGCAGCAATACGCCATAGATGCGTCTAGTCTGCCATTCCTCAACAACAACTGATCAGGAATCCAGTGGCGGCTCGTCCATAGGGGGCGCTAGGGCGCCGCCCCACCACTCACAGGAAGGAGAAGAAGAAGATAGGAATCACAAAATATATTTAAAAAAACATAAAAAGTGAACTAAACGATCTATACA
>SSNS01000103.1:68595-121510 GCA_006937985.1 Aphyosemion australe | reverse complement strand
AGCCTGTGGAGAAATTTCCGGTTCTGTCTGGGCTGGGTGAGCTGACCAATCAGCATCCTCCTCCTGATCTGAGCAGACTCCCCCCGTTTGCTTGCGATCGCAACCATATGCGCCCAACAGCTCTCCTATTCCTTGTCGTTGGGGATCCAACGCGCATGCGCCAGTTAGCCCGTATTAAGTCAATGGTAAAGATTGCTGCGCCCGCGAGAGGACACGTGACAGGAAGTACGTGGACGTTTCGGCCGTGTTAAAAGTATTAACTTTATTAAACTACAATTAAATGCAGATTACACACAGCACTTACAGCCCATAAGGTGTATAGATCGTTTAGTTTAAATTTTATGTTTTTTTAAATACATTTTGTGATTCCCCTCTTCTTCTTCCTCTTCCTGTGAGACTGGTGGGGCGGCGCCCAAGCGCCCCCTATGGACGAGCCGCTACTGCACCTGGGAGATACCCTGACCAGACGGTTCGTGTTTCGGGGCCAAAGCTAGTGTCCCGATACCCCAAGAGGTCAACGACCGACAGCCTGTCCAAACCGACCTCTCTGTGACCCCTGGATCAAACGGGACCTCTCACACAAGGTGAAGTGGACTTACTGCTCGCTGGTGTCAAATGGTCTTTATTAATTTGATAACTTATTAAACCATCCCAAATTGATTTAACCCAGACATCATAGGATCTAAGACACTTAATGCTGATTATGCAACCTAACATCTAGCTTACATTACATCACCTCATTAATTGTCTCAGTATCTTGCCTATAACCATCATTCATCATAATTTGTCCTGTATCATCATTGATTGAGAAATTTAGTATTAAATTTATTTTTATAACTATTTTCTTGACTCTGAATTATTCTGAAGTGTGCGGTTTACTTACGGTAAAAAGAATCTAGAGTAATGTTAAATTAACATTTAAAGATCATTAAGATTAATAATTCATATTTATATGGAAAATTACATCTTATTGAACCCTCTTTAAATATGTGGCACTAGCCCACGCTACATGAGACAGAATGTAAAATGAAATCAAGTAAATTTCNCACCATATGGTCTAAGTGCTGTGTGTAATAATGTTTTTTTTTACTTTTAACACGGCCGAATCGTCGACGTACTTGTCACGTGTCCTCTCGCGGGCGCAGCAATCTTTACCATTGACTTAATATGGGCTAACTGGCGCATGTGCAGTGGGTCCCCAAACCGTCCACAACGAGAAAGAATAGGAGAGCGGTTGGTCGCATCTTTTAGCGATCGTCGCCGCCTCACAGGGTGAATTCTGCTCAGACCAGGGGGAGGAGATTGCTGATTGGTCAGGTTGTTCACCCCGCCCTGAGGGGAAAACTTTCCACAGGCTGGCATAGTGTGGCTCCATCTGTGCCAATTTGTCACGGCAGCAACACACTACTTCCACTGAATATTTTTTTGTTGTCCAACCTTTTAGCCATCTTTGCTATAATTGTGAAATCATCAGTGACAAATAAAGTTAATTGCTTCAAAACCTGACGTAGCAAACGCTACTAGTAGGTTCCAATGTGTGAAACCTGAGCCAATCGAATTGCTTGTTGTTGAGTTTTTTTCAGCTGGCTGGCTTTCGTGTTAACCAATCACAGGGAGAGAATCCACGTAAACAGGAAAATTATGAATGCGGGCGGGCAAACTCTTATATAGTCTTTGGCAAAACAATGCCAGCAAACAGTCTGATCAGCTAAGCTTTTACGTTGGAATTTCACGAACCGAGTGGATTATTTTTACTACACCACACGGATTATGGCCATAACCTGCAGGTAAGCCTCATTTTAGCTTTTGGCTTCAGGAAACAGCATGCTGCCTCGTTAGCGGCTAGCATCACTCCATACGGTTTGAACTAAGTGGTACTTCTTGTTTGTGAGTCTGGGCTTTAATCTAAACGCCGGCTGCTTCTGTGAATATCTTGCGTTGTGTCACTGTGTGTTTTTCTGGATACGTGTAGCGTCTATTTTACGGCCTCACGTTTATTTACAGCTTATGGGTGTTCTGTTTGTAGAAAGTGGATTCTATTGATTAGATTTAGCCTACTCCCCTTAAGCGTGTGTGCAGTTTGTGTAATATATGGGTGAATGGATGAATGTTTTTGTCAAAAACATGCTTAATATATTCGAAAACCTTTTGAATAACTTTGTTGCCGGAAGCGCTACTGTGACCGTCAGTTGTGTGACGCTGATGCTTAAGAATCAATGGTAATTTTGCGTCCCCTAGTGGTGATATGTGGTTAGCGCCCCACCCAAAATAAAAGTCACCGGCCGCCACTGCAGGAATCTGAACGCTGAGTCAGCATTTTGGAGCTTTAGGTCGTTGTCAGACCGTGGCGGTAATGTGGCGCAATCGTGTCCTTTTTACAAAAGATTACGTGATGGCGGTATGAAGAGCGTATGGGTGCAGTCTCTACGCTGCTGCGGACTTCTGTTTATCTTGGACACAACTTGCTTTTTATTGTGATTGAAGCAGCGCTCATTAGGTTTTTTTACAAGCTGCTACACTGCAGTGTATTTCCTCTGGATAACAGGTCCGCTTTTCTGGTCATAATTCCCACCACCTGAGTTGCTCAAACCAAGAGGAAGTTAGCCTAAAAATCTAGACAAACATTAGAAGAAGGAAAATTGATTTTGCTTGGCATATCGTTCTAGTCACATTCCATAGGAGCCTAAGCAGGTCTACTATTGGCCCAAGCAGTATTGTGTTATGCCAATCACAGTGCTCTATCGGTTTGGTGGGTGGGATGATGCAACAGAGCTAAACAAATAAGATGGCGACAGCTCGTTTGAAACGGCTTTGAAATCAACTTTGGACTTTTTAGACTTGGGTTTTTTGAGTCAAGAGCGTATTTGCATCTTTTTTGACGGTTTATGGTGAACTACCCCGATGGTTCATTTGAAACGGCTTTGGCAATAACTTTGACATCTGTAGCGGTAGGGATGGGTATCTTTGACATTTGAATTGATACGGTACCAATTCCTGGTGACTAGGAATCAATACCGGTACTTAACAGTACCAATTTTTGACACTTTTGAGTGTTTAATAATTAATTAAATTTCTTTTTAATTAAATATTTTTTTCTCAATATATTCTCAATTTGATAAATATCACGATAAATAACATACAACTGTTTGTATTTTATCATGGTAGTGTTGTACAAAATTCCTCAATATGAAAGCCTTTAACCACAACTGTTTCTAAATGATGCAACAACTAAAACCCAGTTCCATGTACTCCTAATTCCTCTCCTTTCCCATCTGGAATAACTATGATGAGGAGACCATGGATTATAAACTACAAATGAAACTAAAACAAACTTTTAATCCATACAACTGTTTGTATTTCAATATAGTGGTGTTTCACAAACTAAAACCCAGCTCTGTGTACTCCTATTCCTCTCCTTTCCCCTCTGCACAAACTATGTGATGGGATGGTGGCAAAGGAGTTAAGTGGCCGCCTTGCAATCAGAAGGTCACAGGTTCGCGTCCCACTCAGTCTGTCGCTGTGTTGTGTCATTAGGCAAGACACTTAACCCACGTTGCCTGCTGGTGGTGGTCGGAGGGACCGGTGGCGCCTGTGTTCAGCAGCCTCGCCTCTGTCAGTGCGCCCCAGGACAGCTGTGGCTATATTGTAGCTCATCATCACCAGTGTGTGAATGTGTGTGTGCATGGATGATTGTAGTAGACTGTAGATCACTGTAGTGTAAAGCGCTTTGGAGTCCTCTGACTCTGAAAGGCTGTAGTGTGCGGGTCATTTAGTATTATAAACTGAAGCAAACATCTTTGCTGTGAACTAAATTTACTGTGAATCTTCATTCCTTTTGCCGTTCTTTTTCAAACAGTTGATTTTTCCTACTTGGAAGTCGGAATTTCCAAGTTCCAAGGAGAAAGCGAACGCACCATTAGAATCAGAATCAGAATCAGTTTTATTGCCATGTAGGTGAGAGGCTCATCTACTAGGAATTTGTTTCGGTGGCAAGGTGCGAACATACATTCAAGTCATAATCAGGTCAGGCAGCATTTGTATAAGCTACATCAAGTAAACAGAAGTAGATACATAGCAAAAAATAAAGATAAAAACAATCATACACGTAGGAATGTGGGTAACTGGGGCGTTTCCGTCTATACTGGCCGATCATCGGTTGTTCTGGAGACTGACAGCGGATGGGAAGAAGCTGTTTTTGTGGCGTGAGGTTCTGGTCTGTAAGGACCTGAGCCTTCTCCCTGAAGGTAGGGTTTCAAACAGTCCATGACCAGGGTGAGAGGGGTCAGCTGTTATCCGACCTGCACGTTTCAGAACCCTAGAGTTGTACAGGTCATGTAGCTGATAGCAATGTTAACACAAGCTAAAATATCAAGCTAACATTATCTTAAACAGTTAATTTTGCTGCTGGAGCAGATTAAGATGATGATGCCTCATTTAGATTGTTGTCGATGTTGTCATCACCCAGTTACCCATCCCATTTAGTGAAGTGGACCCAAACTTTAGAGCGCTTTCTCTCTGCCATGCTGCTTGCTCTGTTTACAGCTCACCCGACCCACGACATTACGCTCTTGCGCATGCACTGCTGTCTATCTTGGCAAATCGCTGTCTCGCAAGTTCTTGTTAATGAAGGACAGGTACCGAAACACGGCATCGTTTCCAATCGTGTGAATCAGTACTCGGTAGGTACCACAGAAATTGGTCAGTGCCTTAAAAAGTACATTTAAAAGTACATAAAAAGTTAATTTGGTACCTGTCACTACGTAGCGGTGAGTAAGTTCATTGTCCAATTGCATTCGGAGGGAGTTTGAAAGACAACTGTAAATGCCGCCCCACGACTGAGCTTTCTCTATTGGCGCTTACACACTAGCACCGGCTCGGACCAGGCGGGATTGGGTAAGTTCCTTTCACATCCGGGTGGCCCGGGGATTTTTGTGGCTGAACCGTACGTGTTTTCGGCCCTCACCTGAAGGTGGTCTGACTCGCGCCGAAAACCGGGCCAACACACCCACTGCCGACTCAATGGTCGGCTCAAATTCACGCCTACCTTTAGGGGGAACCTCCGATTAGCGCAGGGGTGGGGAACCCTGGTCCTGGAGGGCCGGTATCCTGCAAGTTTTGGTTGTAACCCTGCTTCAACACACCTGATTTCAATTAGCAGGTGATTAGCAGGCTTCTGCAGAGCTTGATGAGTTGCTGCACAGGTGATTCAACCACTGAATCAAGTGTGTTTGAGCAGAGAAACCACAAAACCTGCGGGATAGCGGCCCTCCAGGATCAGGATTCCCCACCCCTAGATTAGCGGATAGAATCTGCCAGCAGGGGTTTTCCGCATGCGCGCTTCATTATCACTCTGAATGCGGAGGAGTTAACAAGCCTCTGACTGAAGCTGTTTTATCTGTTTCCGTCAGCTGTGATGAGCGCAGCGCACGCACACACACACACTGACACAGTGCTGCCACGCAGCTTTTTGTTTAATGAGGAAGAGACCGCAGACTTCTCCGCGCTCCTTTGACCCACCCAGCCGTTTCTCTGTTCCAGTCTGCTGTTATGAGCGCAGACACCGGGCAGACTTCTCCGCACTCCTTTGACCCGCCCACATCACTGATATATTCGCGCCAATTTTTCGCGCGCATTTCTGAGACCGCCTATCACGTCCGCATTCCAAAGGGTGTCCTGGAAGATGTGTGTAAACAACCTGGCGGGGCCGGGGCCGACTGAGGCCGACCGATCGGAGCCGACCCGGTGCTAGTGTGTAAGTGCCATATGGGTCACGGCCAGACTATATATTCACATATATAGGATGGCTTGCCAGGCTAGGAGTCCGGTACTGCACCACATAAATATTTCTTGGCCAGCTTGTGCAACTGCAAGTAACGAGTCTTGCCATAACAGTTGACATAAACTACAACTGTAGTGTTGTCTGTTTTCAGTCAGACACGACAGTTCTTTGAGTAAAGCTCAAAAGACTGTCAATAGTTCCAGCACATATATGTGAACCTGCTCTAAACTGTGTGATCAAACGCGCCACTGAACGCTCTGAGGGAGCTCTAATGTAGTTTCTCATGGGAAGAAAGCAAAAAGGAGTAGGAGAGGTCAGTTGGTCATAATAAAATTAGATATGTGGAAGCTGAGACCTGCTCAACCTGTCTGTCGCAGAGAGAGGTGATGTCATAGGGGCTTCTGTAGTTGGACACGCAGAGGCAATTCCCATAGCAAAACACTGAGCAAAGTTAGAAAAAACAATAAGACTGAAGATATAAGTATTAAGCTCAATGGACATTTGAGGCTGCCCCTTCACATCCCATGAACCAGGTATAACCAGATTGTCAAGTAAGGCAGGTCGATGTGGCCTCAAATCAATACCATAATATGCTGAGCAGTTCACCTCAATGACAATGAATGATAACTACCGAAATTCCCTCCATCATGCAAATCATTTGGGTCTTTATCATTTGATTAGTACTTTAAAGATGTGAAACATTCGAGTGGTATGGTTTAGATGGCACAAAAAGTCTTCAACTCTGAAAATTGTTAAAAAAAACTGGTAAATCATAGAATATTGTAAAATTGAGTAATTCCAAGAGGGTCCCATGATCCACTGAACGATGGACCCTTTGTCTGCATGAGCTTCGACCCCTAATCAGGGCTCTAAAATCATTACATACTTATGATAGCTACCTGTGAGAGGTAGGTCAATTTCCCAAGATCTTCATAGCTTGCGTCTTGCTTCATCCCAATGACATCATCCACTTCTTTTCTCACTCTGAAAAGTGGCAAAATGCTTAAGAATACATTGATCACTGATTGCATAACAAACTATCAATGACAGTACTGCCTCTTACTTCTCCAGTATTTCAGGATGTCTTGCAAGTTCCATGACACAGAATGCTAGAAGATTAGCTGTTGTTTCCTGACCTAAAGTGATGCATGAAAATGGAACATTAATCTAAACTAATAAAGGGAAAGTTAAGACTACTTAAACAGCTAGTACTTTTAAGTCAGGCAAATAAAAGAAAACCAACTCACCAGCCATAAAGAATGTTACAAAATTATCTACCATGACCTCCTGATCTTCACTAGTGATTTCTTCTGTAACGGCAAAAGAGAACATTGTGTAATATCCAACTGCATTTATTGTTTTACATTTCAGCAGCCAGATTAGTACCATCATGACCTTCCCCCAGTCCACTTTGAGGCATCTTAACTCAGTTCCAGTCTAGAGGTGACATCTAGTTCGTAACATGTGGGTTTTGTAAGATTTTGTCAGCTAAGCACTGGAGCATTTCCTAATAGATGAGATATTTTCCCTACACCACTGAGTGGGGTGAAAGTATTAACAAGACACGCCTCTCTTGGGAAAATTATATCACGGTATGGGGGATTAAAGTTTGGAAAGGCTCTTCAACTTTGTAACTCTCTTCAAAGATCCACGCGAGTTTCCGTCCATGAATAAAATGCTCGCTGTGTATCTTTGTACTCCTTCAGTGAATAAACTTTCATATTTTCAAACTTTTTCTGCGAGGCGTTTTTCAATCTGCTCCATGTCTGCCGCTAAATATCTTCAGCTCTCTTTATTTATTGAGTCGACAATGGCAGTGCTGTTGACGTATTTCAAGGAAGCGGCGTCCTGACCAATCACAAGCTTGCGCTCTCTGTGGCTCTCGACGGACAGTTATTTTTGAGGGCATGTCTCCGTCACCCTCCTCGAGCCCGTCCGAGAGCCCTTGCGTCGACGCAAAATGGCGCTGCGTGTCTCCGTACTGACGCAGACGGACAAGTATAAATTAGGCTTTAGTCTTTGTTCCAACTGCGACCTGCTCTCATAAACTAAACAAGATCACAAATTCAAGTAGCAGAAAGGAATCTTCCTCACTGAGTAGCTGGACTGAGAAGGTTTCAGGGAAGACTCAGGATTTGCTGGAAATATTCTGTGTCATGGCTGACTAGGGAACACCTCTAAGTTCCTCAATGCAATTTAGATAAGGTAACAAAAAAGACAAAAATCTTGAGATCTCTGCCTAACCTGTTTCCTTCGCAACCAGTTAAGCAGCAAATAGGTGGAATAGATCAATGTTTTAATAGTGAGTTTTCTAAACATCTCATTTTATAGTGAATTTCCAGGATCATACCTGTAGCAGCAGCTCTGATGATCTGTGTAAGGATGTCCTTTGGAACATCTTCACCTTTTTGCATTGCAGTCTTTCTGTCAAGGATCCACTGAGCTCCAGTTGTGCGCATTAGGCGACATGATTCCCTTACTTTCTTAATAAATGGTCGGTTTTTTGGATAGAACTGAAATAAGAAGATTGACGAAGTCAAAAAAGCTGCCCTTCAAACCAAAATATGGAGCCCTATGACTTATATGGTGGACGCCTTACGGCCCACCGTAGGTATAAAAATGCTTTTAGTTACTGGATGTAATTTTATGCCAGTTACTTGCTTTTCTTTTATAAGATGCAAGTCCTGACCACTTCACAGGGCTAAATGAGATAATTCTCTGAGGCGCTATATTGGGATTAAAGAGCGAGTAACACCTAAATCAACTTTTTTGGTTGATAACCTGTATAGATGAGTGTCTAATAGTGCTGTAGCCATATGAAATCATTATTTTGGCAGTTTAGTGCAACTTAAGTTTAATATTTCAGCCCAAAACTGTAATTATTACATTGCCTTTAGGTTGCTTTTATCCATATTTATTGACTGTTTTTAACTGTAACTGTTTTAAATTATCCTTTTATGATTGTTGCCTGTGTAGCGCTTTGGTCAGTTCACATGCTGTGTTTAAAACGCGCTATATAAATAAAACGGTATGGTATAGTATTTCTCCATCTTTAGGTTAAAATTCTGCTCTACACTGATTTTGAATCAGCCACAGCTGATGGCTAAGAGGTGACAAGTGATGTTGTCTGTACAGTACTACGTGGCTGTACTGCACTGGACTCCAGCCAAGTCTTGGATGCACCTCCAGCTGACTCAGCCAGTCACGAGCCGATATGAGACGTTATGGCTCAGAGCCGCTCGCCTCCTTAAAGTAATGTCGTCCTCCCTTTCTTCTAGTGATCAAGGTGGAGAGGAAATCCTCCAGCCTGCTGCAGTTTCTGTGTTTGCTCGTTTTACTGAGCAGTGAGTCTGCTTTGTGTGCACACGCGTGTACGACCAGTGTCAGAGCTTGGTCCGCATTGGTGGCAGTAAGCCGGGCTCATTTCTGGTGAGATTTGGACTCCACCAAGGCTGCCCTTTATCACCGATTCTGGTCATAACTTTTATGGACAAGATTTCTAGGCACAGCCAAGGTGTTGAGGGGATCCATTTTGGTGGCCTACGGATCAGGTCTCTGCTTTTTGCAGATGATGTGGTCCTGTTGGCTTGATCCGACAGTGATCTCCAGCTTTCGCTGGAGCGGTTCGCAACCACGTGTGAAGTGGCTGGGATGAGAATCGGCTCCTCTAAATTCGAGACCATGGTCCTGAGTCGGAAAAGGGTAGAATGCCTTCTCCAGGTCAGGGACGAGGTCCTGCCTCCCTGGTGAGGTTTTCTAGGCACATCCAACTGGGAGGAGACTCAAGGGAAAACCCAGGACATGCTGGAGGGACTATGTTTCTTGGCTGGCCAAGGAACGCCTTGGGATTTCCCCGAGGCTGTGGAGAGGGAAGTCTGGGCCTCTCTGCTTAGGCTGCAGCCCCTGCGACCCAACTCTGGGTAAGCGGATGAAAATGGATGGATGGAAACAAGTTTTGCAGATTCTTATTGAAGTGTGTCAATTTCCATGATTTTTGGGGGTATTTTTGTTTAAATGCTACGAATTCATGATATATGAAAACCAATTAAAGTAAAAAATGTAAAAATTAATCATTTATTAAAAAACTTTATTATTAAAATGGTTACCTCAAAAGCAACGTGTCTAATATAGTACATCATCCCTTTTATACAAGTCCTGATGGCATCAGGGAATGGTGAACTTTTTGCGAGGGAATCTAAATCCTTTCCAAAAGCAACCTGAAAATGAGAAACAAAAACACATTTAAAGTGTCAGACATGACTGAAACATCATCCAGTCTTTTTAGATAATTACATTATGCTATCACTGAAAGAAATGGGTAGAGTAATTGGTGACTGTTGGGTAATTGGTGAGTAAGTGTGTGCATGATTTTATGTCTCGTTTGTTTATACGTGTCCCAGCTATGGACTGGGGGTGGCCAGTCCAGGATGTCCCTGGCCTCTCACCCAGGGACTGCTGGAAATAGGGACCAGCCACCAGTGACCTACTGAGGAATAAGCTAACAGGAAAATAAATAAACGAACGAACACATGAATGAATTAATTAGTTAATTAATTAAGGAGAGGGTTATTAAACTCGTACCTTTGCAATCACATCAAGCGTAATACAATTAAAGAGAAGCAGCATGTTGTCCTCCATCTCTTTATCAGCAATGTCTGAAAGCTTATCCATCAGACTTTCTGCTTTTTCATTAAATGTCCCAAGTAAACCTCTCAAATACCTGGAAGAAATAAATAATCCCACAAGAGGAATTCAGTAAAGTTGCACAAATGTAGTGTTACTGGGCAGCACAGCACAGAAATACAGAATAAACAATAAATAAAAACAAACAAAAAAGACTAACAAATAAATAACTCACAAGCTGCTGAAAGCTGGGTCCATGATCCGACGCTGTTTGTACCACAGCTCATGATTCCGTGCCGTAACCATACCATTACCTAAAAACCTATAAAGGTGTAAGTGGACAAATCCTTTAACTTTTAAGTAACATTGTAAAATAGAAAGTGTCACAAACTTATAGTCCAAAATCCCAACATCAACTGTGAACACTGAAAAAAATTTTTTTTAATGATTATTTCTGATCATAATCGATCACTCTGAGTTTAACATGCAGGCTGAACATGAAAATAGTCTCCTCCACCTATCTCCTGCTTTAGCTTCTGATAGAAAATAGACTGTGAAATTCTAGGATTAGAAAATCCTGACAGATCTGTAATGTCACACCGTCACTTAACATTCATGGACTCACCCATCTTGACTCACGATGGGGAAGGCTGTTGTTGGTTTAGCGTCCAGGAAACAGCAGAGAACGTCTGGGCTAGTAGAAGCTAACCGTTAGCATTAGCAACTCCACCACACAGCAGAACTCCTCCAGGCTTGTGTTATTTGTGGAGATAGAACATCAACGGTACAGAGCAAACAGAGTCAGTGGCAGAGTCGTGTTGCTGTTAGCCAATCAGAGGAGAGACGACCAAATATCAGGAAATAAGACTGCAGATCCTTTCGTCTGAGGCCCAATTTCAATACCCGCACTGCGCCCTACACCCTTCTGTGAAGTGTGCTTAGAGGAAGAGCGCAGTAAGGCTTTGAGTGCGTAGTACACAAGTGTGCAAATAATTGCAAAATTGGGACAGTGAGCATTACGTCATCGAACGCGGCGCATGCTGGGATGCCGGTCGCTCTTTGTGCTGTTTTAATGTTCAATAGATTAAGAAAGCAAAAAAAAAAAAAAAAAAAACAGAAGTGTTGCCTTATATTTTTGTTAAAAATAAGATATATTTAAAATGTGCTAAATAGGCAGAGTCCTAGTTCTTTATCACACTCCTCCCTTTGTCCTTGTTTTAGTACCACATGTGTTGATTTTGTGAGTCCTTATGGTGGAACCATATAAGGTGTTATTGTGTGGGAGGTAATGCCTAATTGCACTTTTGAATATTTTTTTTTCTGAGGAGGATACTGGAGTGTATTTATCATGTTTGTTTGATACAGTTATAATAAACATATTTTCTTAAAAAAGTATATTTGTCCACTCCATAGTTGAAATTAGTGTTGTCACGGTACCAAAATTTCAGTATACGGTACCAGTGAAAATCCACGGTTCTCGGTACCAATTTCGGTACCAAACAAAAATTTTACTTAGACTAAATTTACCAATAAAAACATAAATTTTCCTGTAAAGTACTTTGAGATGACATCTTTTGTGAATCAGTGCTGTATATTAGAAAAATGAACTGAATTACTATTGTACTACTATCATAACATGTTTTTAATGCACTTTTATTTTATCAAAATGTGTTTTTGTTCATATATTTTTTGTAAACCTGCTAGTTATCCAGACAAGAACCTCTAGTTAGAACAGCTTTTTTGACAGACAGATTTTAAGGACATAAACACTGACTGAGCCATACATTGTTGTTCATCTTTTGGATACACATTACAATGGTAAAATCATTAGACAACATGGGATAAACTTCCACTGTTATGCTGATGATACTCAGTTATATTTATCCATAAACCCTGATGAACCTAATCAGTTAGGTAGACTACAGGCTTGTCTTGAAGACATAAAAATCTGGATGACTCTAAACTTTCTGCTGCTAAATCCAGACAAGACTGAAGTTATCATCTTTGGTCCAGAACCTCAGAAAAGGAAACTGCTTAGTCAATCACCTAATCTAAACAGTATTAAATTAGCCTCCGAGAACAAAGTAAAGAACCTCGGTGTTATCTTTGACCAGGACATGTCATTCAAATCCCACGTTAAACAGGTTTGTAGGATTTCCTTTTTCCACCTTCGGAATATTGCTAAGATTAGAAGCATCCTTTCCAGGAGTGATGCTGAAAAACTGGTTCATGCATTCATTACCTCAAGGTTGGATTACTGCAGTAATTCATTACTATCAGGAGGTCCACAGAATGTAGTCAAAAGTCTTCAGCTGGTCCAAAATGCTGCAGCTATAGTTCTGATGAGAATTAAAAAGAGAGACCACATCTCTCCTGTTTTAGCTTCCCTACATTGGCTGCCTGTTAAATTCAGAATAGATTTTAAGATCCTCCTTCTCACATATAAAGCTCTTAATAATCAAGCTCCATCATACATCAGTGATCTGATTGTTCCATATGTTCCTAACAGGGCACTTCGCTCTCAGACTGCAGGTTTACTGGTGGTTCCTAGAATATCTAAAAGTAGGATGGGAGGCAGATCTTTTAGCTATCAGGCTCCTCTACTGTGGAACCAGCTCCCAGCGTTAGTGCGTGAGGCAGACACCTTGTCTACTTTTAAGACTAGGCTCAAAACCTTTCTATTTGATAGGGCTTATGGTTAAATTCTGATGTTAGTCCAGGTTTAGACGAGTGGAGAGCAGAGGGAGGTGGAGTGTACTGAGGGGACTACTGTCGTTAAAGACTTCTCCCTGGCCCTGCCTCCCACATGCCTCCATCTGAAAGGCTAGGTTATCCTGAGTTATCTCTGTAGTTATGCTGCTATAGGCTTAGACTGCTGGAGGACATACTGACCACTTTCCACACTCTGCTACTCTCTTCTACCACCACTCTCTAGTTGCATTATTTCCCGTTATTTCAGCTGTTAACTTTATTTTCTCTCTAAGTGTTTTTCTCCCCAGAAGAAGCTACACTGGCGTTCTGCTGAGCTGTGGTGGCCTCATGGAGGGGGCCATCGACTGGCACACTGCTGCCAACCACCTAACATTCTCCCTCTCCTGATATTATATCTCACTTTCTTTAACATAGAATGTGCTACTATTAGTTCACCTATTGAATTAATTATAGATTCACTCAGATAAAGACAATAAAGTTTCTCTTACTCTTACTAAATAGAACTTCTACTAAGAAATCACAGTGTAGCCATAGAAACACTACTTGATATATGTGGTGTGTGTGTGTGTGTGTGTGTGTGTGGGTGTGGGGTGTGCCTGTGCCTGCTCTGTCTTTTCAACCCCCAGTGAGCCGTAGCGGATGGCTGCTCATACTGAGCCAGGATCCTCTGGAGGTTTCTTCCTGTTAAAAGGGAGTTTTCCTTCCCACTGTCGCTAAATGCTTGCTTAGTATGAGGATTGTACCAACACAATGACACTAGTCAGTGTCTTGATACAATCTGCTGGGTCCCTTATATAGGAAACTTTTTTACTGATTGGCTTATGAACTGAACTGTATTGAAATGTTTACTTTGTGAAGTGCCTTGAGACGACTCTTGTCGTGATTTGGCGCTATATAAATAAACTGAATTGAATTGAATCATTAAAAAAAGAAAAACTCCGGTCTGTGAGCAGTCAACGCCTTTATGTCATCCTGTTTGTTTGTTTGTTACCCTAATTAAACGTATAGGAGATTTAAATAGTTAATAAAGACGATGGTGTATTCACACCACACTCTATGTAGTACTGATTCTGACACATATGCAAATTTTTGACAGCAACTAGTCTGAACGGTCATGTCGCATTAAACCCGCCTCCTATGTCACTGATCAGCAGAGGTGAGCGTCGTGTCAAGACGTTCCTGATGACGAGCGCTGACAGAGGGATTCAGGGGTCTGTGGGACATCCCGTCAAGTTTTGGAATTAAAAATACAAGAAAGCATGAGAACGGGAGGTGCTGCGTCTCTCCTGTCGGTCTCCGTGACAGCGGGGCGGGGGGTCTCCGTCGGGGCGGGGGTCTCCGTGAATGAACTTTATTTACCACATCAGCTGGTCCATCGCTCGCCGTCACTTTGCGTTCTGCGGCGTTGCTTTAGAAGCGACTGCACGCGCCCAGTAAATGCGCGATTCATGCGCATCAAAGATCCGGGTTTAGACGGGTCCTCGGTACTACCGGTACCTACTAAATCTTGGTACCGCGACGTTTACATTTTTGTAGTACCGGGTTGGTACCGAAGACCCGGTTCTTTTGACAACACTAGTTGAAATAAGAAAAATTTGCGATTAATCGTGAGTTAACTATGGACAATCATGCGAATAATCACGATTAAAAACTGTATTCGATTGACAGCCCTAGTTTTAATCTTTTCCTTAGAAAGCTGTGTTTCATGATGAGCTACATGTAGATCTGTGCTACAGACAGTCGGAAAGATACCTTTGACCAAACAGGTTAGAGATTCTTTGGTAGGAGAATTTATCCTTGGGGAACTTGGAGGACATCAGGATTTCCTGAAAACAGAAAAAAATTCACACTGAAACTAAAGCAGATGTGGACTTTAAAAGGATGTTTGTGTATTTGGCAGCCGATTTTGCCCAAAAAGACGTACAAATGAGGATGTAATGATGCAGCAGAACAGGGATTCTCCATCCCTGTTCTGCTAGCAATCCTGTATCTTGAAGAATGTCTTGTTCCCCAAATTTCCCACCTCCTTTATTTCTACACTATCAACCCATTACTTCTGACCAAGCCTGACTACAGCTCTTCTGAGCAACGCTTTGTTAGTTTTGATATTAACTGCACTTTTATATCCTCATTTGTAAGTTCCTTTGGATAAAAGCATCTGCCAGATGCATAAACTTAAATATAGTTTTGAAACTGTAAATGGAGAAATACTGCCTAGATTCCAATCTGTAAATGTAGACTGCACATTTAAACTAGGTATTATTTATCAAAATGGATGTAATTTGTTGGTTTTCTTATGCGTTTACTTTTGCATTGTTTCTCCTGCAGTGACTCTGCAGGATAAATTT
Source organism: Aphyosemion australe (assembly GCA_006937985.1). Lineage (NCBI taxonomy): Eukaryota > Metazoa > Chordata > Actinopteri > Cyprinodontiformes > Nothobranchiidae > Aphyosemion > Aphyosemion australe. The sequence goes on along the minus strand of SSNS01000103.1, from coordinate 106,048 downwards.
ACCTTTATAGCCTCTGGACAGCTCACACACAGGAAGACATGATGCAGAATATTCACCCTGTAAACAGACCCGTAGATCTCAGCCCTGTAGGTGACAACATTAGACCTGGAATTAATACATTACGATGATAACATGAGTCTTCTAACGAATTAAGAATCTCTCCATTGTAGTTTGGCAAACAAGGGCCCCTAAATATTGTTGCAATGGTAGGATTTTTGTACATTACACTGTTGAAAGTCTACAACATCTCTGCAGAACTTTTATCTCTAACTCACGAGTAAAACTTCACCCAAATCTAAACTTTTCATGCCACAATAAACTCTGTTGCATTTACTCTTTTGCATTGGCCCCCCAAAAAGCTACAAGCGGCCCTGCAAAAAACCTTCAGCAGAGGATCTAAAACAGGGGACAACTCTGGCCTAACATGGCACACATTTGGAAGTAGTTTACCCCATAGCTTCTTACCATTTTAGGAATTGCTCCTGTGCTACTTCCTCGTTATTTGTTATCCTGAAAAACGTCGGTGCGTGTCCCAGGAGGAAACTGCGAGGAGGGAAAAAACAACAAGCTACGGTGAGGTCGCCATACCCGTTTTAAAATGCATGAAGAGGAACAACCTTACCTGTCTCTCGGTGGTCCAGGTATGTGGTCATGTTTTAAATGGATGTGCTGGATATACACGCAGTAACCAAGAAATGCCACGAAAACAAGAAAGCTCAGTAACAAAAGAGACTTAGCAGCCAAACTTAGTAGTTCGTAGAACATGATGGTAGATTCAGCGGAGGTAACGCTGACTTCTGTTTATGTTCCTCGTCTGCTTCAAAGATCTTAAAGCACGTCGTAAATTTAGTCCCTGCCCTCCAGCAGCAGAGGGTGTTCCTTTCTGAGTTTAAATAACGCTGGGGGGGGGGGGGGTTGAGGACAGAAAAAAAAACTTCACCAGAACACATGTATGGCAAGCCACTTTAACATTTAATTAACGGAATGGACATAAGTTGTAGCTATCCACAATTCGGTTCTTCCTGTCTAGATAGGTTCTTTTATATATCTAAAATCTAAAATTTACTCAGTTACTTGGTAGCCTTTTTACCAAATTGGTTTTATTTGTTTTTATTTAAGTAGTTTATACATTCATTGTGAAATTCAAATACAGTAATGTTTTTCCTGTTTAAAACAAAATATAGACCTTTTTAAAAAATTAAAACTCTGTTATCAATGTCTGAGACATGTTTATGAGATGCAGTTGGGTCTTTATTCTTTGAAGTAAGAACTAATAGTTTTATATCTGACATATCATGATTAGAAACTATAAACGTATGCTGGTAAAATTTTGTAATTAAATACATTATTTTATATTACCCATTATTTATTAAGAATAAAATCCCTTAAAGTCCTCCGGGGGAGGTGTCGCCTGGTGGCCTTCATAGGGCGTATGATCTGTTAAGTTTGTTGTGTTGTACCTAGCTGCTAATAGCTCCTGCTTTCCCAACAAACATTGGTCTGACGCCGACGTGGTGTCCACAGCCAAAAATAGTCGCAGTAGGTTGGCCCAAATTTGTAAAAATAATATAACAGAACATGTCCTAAAAATCCATTCAGATACATTTGTACATACCTACAGTTACATGTATAATTGTTATTTTGACAATTAGTTACGTGTAGTTCACATATTAGCTTGTTGATTTTATCGTGGTAAACAAAGATAATTAAAATGTATTTATTTAGTTTAAAAGTAAAGTAGTTTGTATAAGTGTAGATGTTCTGGCTTTCCCGTTATGTTGACTAACTCTGCAAGTAACACTAATTTAAAACCAATAGTAATTTGTAAGTGTCATGTTTTATTTTGAAGGAATGTACAGGAAGTGCTGATGAGTTATATCTTGTTTAGCTTTATGAACTCTGCCTGTAAGCGTGATTTGGAATCGTAGGACGGCCAAGGAAGATCCCGTATTTCTCGCCTCTGATTGGCTAGAAGGTCTCCTACGATTGGCCATTTCATTTAGCAGTACCGTCTTCCCTCTCTCTTTAAGCATTGAGGTTAGTGGAGTAAATAGGCAATGTGTGCCTTGCCTGGGTATGAAATATAATAAAATTGCCCTATTTTGCCCAGCTGTGTGCAGCAGGTCTGTTTCTCTTCTAGAATAATAAAAACTGGTGAAAAAAATGTCTAAATCATAATCAGCTTTGAATTAAATTTTGATACACATTTAAACAGATGATGATATGTGTACTGACTTGCAAACAGCGTTAACCTATGAAAGTGAAAAAATAAGATAGCCTATATAACCCATGCTTGAGAGACAACAGATATAAAGTCAATTCAACAACGTAATAAATGCACCAAGATACAAGTTCACATGTGACGTTTGTCAGGATCTTTTATAAAAGAAACTGAAATTGGTTTGTTGTAAAACAGGACAGAATGGTTATTATAGAGCTAAATTCACATGTTCTTTAAATAAAAGCACTCAAGATCTGGCTGCAGACATTAAAACCTGCAGCACGGGAAGACGGGTTACTATTACATGAAATAGCCAATCATAGGAGAGCCCTTCCAGCCAATCAGAGGCGAGAAAGGCGGGACCTTCCTTGGCCATCCTACGATTCCAAATTACGCTGCCTGTAATAACAGCTTTCGTACGCTAGAGGGCGGAAAACCCATACCCTCATAAGCCAGACAGCAAAGGGTTGAGTCTACCGTGGATTTAGTTTCGTACTGTGGTCGCCAGAGGGCGTATGATCTGATATGTCTGTAGTGCTGTTAGCTAGCTGCTAATAGCTCCTGCTGCAGCTGAGATTGCTCCAGAACTCGAACATTCTCAATGACAAGTATCTTCATGGTTAAAAAGGCATATCACCAGTAACGTGCGTGTTTGCGGCTCCATAGCTCAGTGGTTAGAGCACTGGTCTTGTAAACCAGGGGTCGCGAGTTCGATCCTCGCTGGGGCCTGTAACTCTTTCTAAGTTTTACATTTATTTTGTAATTTGTGTCAAAGACAATGTAACCCACCATAAAATCTTGTCACAAAAATGACAGATTCATTGAAAAACTGACATGTCTTGGTTCCAAAGTCTTCTGCACTCCAACCCTGACAAATTTTACGTTCATATTTGAGCTGTGGAGTGAAAACATGTTACTAACAAAAACCTGTATTGTGAATTCGCACCCTACCGTCAGGATGGCCGAGCGGTCTAAGGCGCTGCGTTCAGGTCGCAGTCTCCCCTGGAGGCGTGGGTTCGAATCCCACTTCTGACAGCAGTTTTCTTTCTTGACACTGGGACCTTGCAAAACTCTTCTCGTTTTGACACATTACTGTTTCATTAGTATACTACAGTAAATCCACAAATTATGTTGCATTTAATCCAAAGTAAGGATAGCAAGTATCTTTTACAAACCCAAAGAAGATTAGAAAATAACTTTAATACAAGTAGTGTATAGATATTTTAAAAGGCGTGATTAAAGGCATGAAAAAATAACTAGTTAAAATAGAGAAAAATATTGCTCTTTTAAAGACTGTTATTTGATAAATGATTAAGATTATCAGTTTTATTTAATTGAGCCATTTAACATGCTTAATAAATGTATTTGTATGTTTAACTTTAGTGCTCAGTCTTGGTTCTCCTCTTCTGCAGTTGTTATCTATGATTTTCTCCACTAGAGAGCAGACTTGTTTATTAGATAGATAGATAGATAGATAGATAGATAGATAGATAGATAGATAGATAGATAGATAGATAGATAGATAGATAGATAGATAGATAGATAGATAGATAGATAGATAGATAGATAGATAGATAGATAGATAGATAGATAGATAGATAGATAGATAGATAGATAGATATTTTTTCTCTGGCTTTTTGTCAGACAAAACTACAGAGAAAGGTAATGGCGTTAGTTGTAGAAAACAAGTTATTATAACATCTAGAGTGAACATGAAAAATGTAAGAAATACCACAGGCTTATAGAGAAAATAGAAAATTTGTTGAAAGTCAAGGCCTTCGTCTAGCGCTAGTGGTCATCAGAGCCACTGGGCTGTGACTTCTGAACTGGAAAAATGGGTCCAACAGCATCCACAAACAACTTCAGAAATTTCTTTGCAGATGTTTACACCATATTTATACAAAAATGGCTAAACTAACTAATATATTTATATTCTGTAACATAAATGAAAAAAGGATGTCTAAATAAAATCAGTTTGACTACACTGGTTCTATGCAAACAAAGTATATTTTTTCCATCATCATAAGGCATGTGGCAACCAGTTCAACTCCAACATTTGCTGGTTTTATGTTTGGTCATTTAAAACAGAGCAATTATTCCCACTCTGTGATGTCCTTCGCTTGAAATGATGGTATGTATGGCAACAGATTGGAGACTGCATGCGTCTGCACCTTAAAGAGAGTGTGTAGTTTCCTGGTGATAGGGGGCAGTACATACATTTCAGGGTAGTTTTATACATAGATATCATATACATCGCTAGATGCCTTAACTAGGAGTTGACAGCGTCCCTACACGGCGGCCATCTTACTTCGGACAGCTTACGTTCCGTTCACAATGGTAGCAGATGGAAGGTGAGTGAACACTGGATGAAATATTAACGGATTTACAAGCAGGTTGCCTAATAGAGCTTTCTACAGTAGCTAAAAATAGATTGTGACGTAACGTCGCAAAGCACTCTGGGGCGCAGGGTCAAACAAGTAAGTGAGCAGTTATAATGGATTCCTATGGGTCTGAGTTGCTCCGATCTGACTAAAGTTGTTTTTTAGTCTCCTAAGGAAGGAACTAAGCTGCTGCTTGGGGAGGTGCTAATCGGACTCTAGATACCCAGATCGGATGACGGAGAGGACTTTTTATCCCTTTTCCAAAGCCGGTAAAGTCCGCGACCACATGAAACAGCTGGAAAGCTACACGGGCTAAGCTAAAGACAGAAAAAATGAAGCGGTGGTACTTTTTATGTGGACAAGCGGATTTTAACTGTGTGGAGCAGAGCAAGAAAAGCACGTATATTTGTTACTTACATCTTCCCAGAGGGAAAAGTCCTACATCCGAGAATGACCAGTCGCCGGTCCTAGCGACGCTCGCAGACGTGGAGTAATCCAGGAGGAGCAGCAGCAGCGGAGGAGAATAATGCAGGAGGCAGCGTTGTTAACGGAGAGTGGAGGCAGCGTTGTTAACGGAGAGTGGAGGCAGCGTTGTTAACGGAGAGTTAGAGGCAGCGTTGTTAACGGAGAGTTAGAGGCAGCGTTGTTAACGGAGAGTTAGAGGCAGCGTTGTTAACGGAGAGTGGAGGCAGCGTTGTTAACGGAGAGTTAGAGGCAGCGTTAACAACCTCTGTTAACTGTGTGGAGCAGAGCAAGAAAAGCACGTATATTTGTTACTTACATCTTCCCAGAGGGAAAAGTCCTACATCCGAGAATGACCAGTCGCCGGTCCTAGCGACGCTCGCAGACGTGGAGTAATCCAGGAGGAGCAGCAGCAGCGGAGGAGAATAATGCAGGAGGCAGCGTTGTTAACGGAGAGTGGAGGCAGCGTTGTTAACGGGGAGGTAGAGGCAGCGTTGTTAACGGAGAGTGGAGGCAGCGTTGTTAACGGAGAGTTAGAGGCAGCGTTGTTAACGGAGAGTGGAGGCAGCGTTGTTAACGGAGAGTTAGAGGCAGCGTTGTTAACGGAGAGTGGAGGCAGCGTTGTTAACGGAGAGTGGGAGGCAGGGTGGTTAACGGAGAGTGGAGGCAGCGTTGTTAACGGAGAGTTAGAGGCAGCGTTGTTAACGGAGAGTGGAGGCCCGCTGCATTATGCAATATCTGGGTACAGCCTTCCCACCCCCCACCCCCTCCCTCTCAGACGTCTGGAACTTTTCCCTGCTGTGTGAAGGCAGCCGAAAGGACAAGTTCCGGTGCAAACGTGGTGTGTCTGAAAACACAGTTCTGGTTAAAGACCGGACTGAATTGTCCACACATATTCCAGAATGTCAATCTGAAAAGGGCTTTAGAGGCAGCAAATGATAATCTGACAGTTAAAAAAACTACCTTGAGAAAATGTTACTTGAGCACTGTGAGTAATGAACTTATTTTTATATTACTCAAGAAGGAGCCGTGGTGGGAATAATGCTGTTTAAAACAGCGCTGCTAGCGGGACTTTTTTACTTTCACTTGCATTTGAGCTAGCGCTTCAGTTCTGGTGATCAATGATTAGCAGAGTCACCATCAAGAAAAGCCCTCTGGTATGTTTTTCTCCATCAAAACAACTTCCTCCATTTTATGCCTTCATATCGATATATTTGTTACTTACATCTTCCCAGAGGGAAAAGTCCTACATCCGAGAATGACCAGTCGCCGGTCCTAGCGACGCTCGCAGACGTGGAGTAATCCAGGAGGAGCAGCAGCAGCGGAGGAGAATTATGCAGGAGGCAGCGTTGTTAACGGAGAGTGGAGGCAGCGTTGTTAACGGAGAGTGGAGGCAGCGTTGTTAACGGAGTGTGGAGGCAGCGTTGTTAACGGAGAGTTAGAGGCAGCGTTGTTAACGGAGAGTTAGAGGCAGCGTTGTTAACGGAGAGTTAGAGGCAGCGTTGTTAACGGAGAGTTAGAGGCAGCGTTGTTAACGGAGAGTTAGAGGCAGCAAATGATAATCTGACAGTTAAAAAAACTACCTTGAGAAAATGTTACTTGAGCACTGTGAGTAATGAACTTATTTTTATATTACTCAAGAAGGAGCCGTGATGGGAATAATGCTGTTTAAAACAGCGCTGCTAGCGGGACTTTTTTACTTTCACTTTCATTTGAGCTAGCGCTTCAGTTCTGGTGATCAATAATTAGCAGGGTCGCCATCAAGAAAAGCTCTCTGGTATGTTTTTCTCCATCAAAACAACTTCCTCCATTTTATGCCCTCATATCGATGTCAAAACGCTCTGAAACTGTATATTTTCTATTGTTAATGCGGCATATAAGTATGACCCTACCCAGAAGCCTTTGTGTGGTGACGTCAACTGTAGAATACCCTATTACAAACCTTAAAACACATAGGCTTGAGATGACATACTTGCACATTTTTAAATTAACAGGCCAAATCCGTCATATTTCATAGCCACATCTCTGGCATTTATAACAAATAAAACCGTTTGAAAATTGGTTGAAAATTGAGCAAGTTAGAGTTATTTAAATAGTACATGCAACATTGACTTCAATGTTACTAAAGGGGGCAGCTGTCTGAAGTAAGATGGTCGCCGCGTAGGGACATTCGTCCAATTGACGAACAGCGCGGGTGAGGCATCTAGTGATATATATGATATCTATGGTTTTTATACCATATCGCCGTGACTGTCGCTAGTTAAAAAAAAAAACATTACGGTAAATGTTACCTGTCGAGCAGAAAGCATGCAACCTCGGCGTGACTCCTCAGACTTTGATAGTCCTTCAGTTTATTCCATCGAGAGAATTCAATGTCGATGCTAGTTTTCTGACAGGGTAGGTTTCATATCTGCTCGGGGTCCTGCGCCTGCCGATGACATCACACTACGGCAATACCACTTGGCCAAAATATAGTGCATCGCTTTTTCGATTCTGTTCTTTCACATAGGTTTCGGAAAGAGTTTAGCAGTTGTGTTATTAAATTGATATTTCTTACTGCCTAAATATTTTTGAACGTGGCAATGAAACTTCAGTAAGTCGTACATCCAGCCAATCATCTAGACATCATCTACACGTCACCGGCAGGCGCAGGACCCCGAAGGGAACATGGCGTCCAATATGGCATCCCCCAGAGACTCTAGACCCACGTCATATGTATTTTAGACCCAATTTTTATGGTTTTATGTTACGAAACCGCCAATATTTTTTAATGACTGGACATAATTTTATTAATTTTCAACAACATTTTGATGGATATTTCCAGAGATTAATGGTAAAAACTACACATTGTCACTTTAAACAGTACTTCCTCTGACTGCAGAGTTTATCTTCCCACTATGAATCAGTTCCAGCTTGGAGGCATTCTCAACCAAACTTAAAACAGGATCAACCTATCAAGCCATGCAAATGCATATACTGTTGCACTTTACACATCAACGCCCTTCAGCACACCCCTCAGCTGGTGAGGTTGGAAACCCCTCCTGTGCTTTTATATGCAATTACACTTAATCTTCAAGAACACAGAGGAAAAAAAACAGGAAGATCGCATTCTGTGAGTCATCAAATAGTTTCCTGCAGTTTTGCAGAAGAAATGCACACGGAGGTGTAAAACCAAGTGATCCAAATACTCATTGTGAATCAAAAGAACAATTGGTAGATTGGTAGTGACATTTAGGGGATGAAAAAGCTGAGGGAGTAAACACAAAACTTCTAGTTTAATGATGAGTTTACTTCCTCCTGTTTGTGGCGTCTCTGTTTTCCAGGTGCGTCATCCTGCACAGCAATCTATCTAAGGAGAAAACATCAACTCTATGCACTTGATCTGACTGATTTTCACTCATTAAGACTTTTGGGGTTTAGTGCAGGGTTAAGGGTCATTTTTGGTGGACCACATTGATGGTTACTTGAGCAGTCTGGGTTAGGGTTAGGGTCATAAATCTCAAATCATCTCTAACTGGTTTCTTGAACATGACGATGAGTTCACTGAAGTCCAACGGCCTCCACAGTCACCAGATCTCAGTTCAGTCCAGAACCTTTGGGATGTGGTGGAAGGGTAGATTCACACATCATGGATGTAAATGTGTGACGTTGTCATGTCATTATCAACCAGGACCTCTGAGAAATGTTCCCAACTCATTGTTGAATCTCTGACATGAGTTAAGGACGATGGTGGCAGAGGAGTGGCCGCCTTGCAATCAGAAGGTCGCAGGTTCACGTCCCGCTCAGTCTGTCACTGTTGTTGTTTCCTGGGGCAAGACACTTAACCCACCTTGCCTGCTGGTGGTGGTCAGAGGGACCGGTGGCACCAGTGTATGGCAGGCCTCACCAGGGCAGTTGTAGCTACAATGTAGCTCATCCCCACTGGTGTGTGGATGGGTGGATGACTGATTATGTTGTGAAGCGCCTTGTGGGGTTGTAGAACCCTAACAAGGTGCTATAAAAATACAGGCCATTTATCATTTAAAGCAGCTCTGAAGGCACAAGGGGACTAACCCAGCACTAGAAAGGTGTACTTATTACAGACCAAACAACACATTCACCAGGACATTATTTAACTTCATTCAAGTAGCCCATCTGGAGATAGGTTTGATAAATCTTCATGCTTTTGGGCTTCTTACTGGTGACCAGCAGGTGGTGTCCTTTCTGCATTGGATCATCACTGAGTCTATTTGTTGAATTAATCTTTAAGACAGCTAAACAACATCATTATGTCTTCTTATTCACCATTTACTTTTGTTTTGCAATTTTATAAGACTGCTATGTGCTTGATATTTCTGTGATTTTATGTAAGGCAAGACACACTTATGTCCTGATCCAGTTGCACGACCTTTTTCTTTCCATTCGTTCACTAAGATTCAGATGTTTTCACTGGTATTGTCTGTCTCATACCTGTATAAATTGTTTGCAATAACCTTCAAGCCTGTCTGCATTCTTATCTTAAAACGAAGAAGCAATCATATTTTTGGTCTAGGGTCTTGGCTTCATGCAAGTGCTGGAGGCTAGGGGCTGTTTGATGTTGTTATGGCTGGCTGGCTGCCGGCCTACCCCCATGTCCAAAGGTATTGTATTGGCTTTGCTTTTGATTATATTATCAAGAGAGAGTGCATGTTGGAGAAAATTAAGACTCCCACTGGACATGAGTAAACAAACCAAAGTTTGTAGTCTGGTTCATCCAAAGAATGCAAGTTATTCAGACTCCTTTAGGGATATTGATGTCCACTGTTGGGATTATGATGCTCAATATCATACTTGCTTGACAAAACCATTTACCAGGGCATACATAACAAAGCAGATTTCAATTGGTGTGTTTGTGTTTCAGTCATATACACTGCCTGTCCAAAAAAACAAGCCACCACCTGGATTGAACTAATCAAATAGGTAGGAGCCTCCTATTAGATAATTACTGCACGGGTGATTATCTTTAAGCTGCCAACAAGTTATTCAACCCAACTGGTGCAATGAGTTGCTTCTCATTTCTTAAACATGAGGAAAGACACATCTGGTGGTGGTAGAAAAGATGTTAGTCTGTGTGAGAAGGGTCACATCATTGGCATGCATCAAGCAGAGAAAACATCTAAGGAGATTGCAGTAACGACTAAAACTGGGTTCAGAACTGTCCAACGCATTATTAAAAACTGGTGTGATGAGTCCAGATGGACCCTGTTCCAGAGTGATGGGTGCATCAGGGTAAGAAGAGAGGCAGATGAAGTGATGCACCCATCATGCCTAGTGCCTACTGTTCAAGCCTGTGGGGGCGGGGCTATGATCTGGGGTTGCTGCAGTTGGTCAGGTCTAGGTTCAGCAACAGGATGTGCTCCAAGAATGAGGTCAGCTGACTATCTGAATCTACTGAATGACCAGGTTATTCCATCTTCCCTGATGGCACGGCCATATTCCAAGATGACAATGCCAGGATTCATCGGGCTCAAATAGTGAAAGAGTGGTTCAGGGAGCATGAGACATCATTTTCATACATGGATTGGCCACCACAGAGTCCAGACCTGAACCCCATTGAGAATCTTTGGGATGTGCTGGAGAAGGCTTTGTGCAGCGGTCAGACTCTACCATCATCAATGCAAGATCTTGGTGAAGCATTAATGCAACACTGGATGGAAATAAATCTGGTGACGTTGCAGAAGCTTATTGAGACAACGCCACAGTGAATATGTGCTGTAATCAAAGCTAAAATATTAGTATGTGAGCTTTTTTTGGCCATGCAGTGTACATTTGTATCCCCAAGTTCAGTCAAGATGTCAACGTCTCTCTCTGTTTTCTTTCTTTTTTACTCTTCATTTATTCTGAAATTAGGCTTCCAATCATTCTTGGTTATGTTTAAGCAAGCAGCATATGACAGAATAAGTAGTTTGATAAGAAGTAATGAAATAATTTGAATTAAACATGAAAAACAATGAAGTGTAGACGTTTAGTTGGCTTGGTTTAGGAACTACGACTACCTGAATAATGCCACTAAATGTTCAATTTTGGTATGCAGAACTAAGGATACCAGGTTACACTTTCCCTTGTTCAAAATTTCTAATACATTCTTACTGTGAACACAAAGATGAAATACCTTGGTCATCATTTAAATGACCAGTTAAGTGATGATGATGATGACATATAGAGAGTGCTGTAAGCTCTATGCTCAGGCAAATATTGCAGAGGGACCAGAGGCGCCTGTGCTCCACAGGCCTTGCTTCTGCCAGTGCACCCCAAGGAAGCTGTGGCTACAATGTAGCTCATCATCACCAGCATGTGAATGGGTGTGTGAATGGGTGCATTACTGATTGTGTTGTGTAGCACTTTGGGGGGTTGTAGAACCCTAGAAGGTGCTATACAAATACAGGCATTTACCATTTACAAATAATATTGGCCCTAGGAGTGGAGCCGAACCGAATACGGTATTCGGAAAGACACGAATAACGTGTTTTTTTTTATGAATACTTATTTCTAACAAATACTTAAAAAATACAAATACTCCCCCCCCCCCCCCCCCCTCAACAAATACAGATACAAATACCAGTTGCAAAACTTGCATGAGAGGCGTGTTTTTTGTCAATAATACTACTATTCCATCTGGAAACTTTAAAGGTTGTGTAATACCTTTTCTTTTTGAAATACAATTGGTCTCTCAGAGCTAGAAAAGGCAAGGCAAGGCAGTTTTATTTATATAGCGCATTTCCTGCCCGAAGGCAACTCAAAGCGCTTTACAAACAAATAAGACATTACAAAACAGAACATACAAAAAATAGACAATGGACAACTAAAGCTAGAAACTCTATAATACAAACATAGCTTCATTTAGACTAGCAGAGCTTCGCTTGGACAATAAGGACCAAGAAATTATTATTATACAACTAACAGAACTTGAGTGAGACTAAATGTAGCTGAGATCAGTGGTGGTACTGATAGGGTATCAAGGTCAACCAGAAGTCACTAAGTGCATAAATGATTGTTTAAACTAAGAGTGTAGGGTGACCTGAGAACTGAGGCAGTATAACTAATAAAACCAGCTAACATTTAAGACTGACTAAATGAGTAGTTACTAAAACTAGAATCATACAGGCAGTGAGCTAGATTAAGAATTAATACAGTAAAATCAAAATAAAATAAAAACGCTGCCAGATAACTAGAAAGAAAAAGATGGGGAGGGATGAGCAACATATATAGACAGACATGGGTCTCCGAGAGGTGGGTGGGAGGGGCCTGGGAACCTCCTCGCTCCAGGGAGAGTGTGCAACCTCAGTGTGCATTCTCGATTCCTGACGTTCAGAGGTGGGAGGGAGATAGAGGGTACGCAGAGCACATTGACTCCTTCAGTACGGTGTCCTTGGCAGGCCAGGCCACAGTTCCAAAGGCGAGGGGGTAGGGCTGGGTTCACAGCATCTGTCTGTATTCCTTCTGTGGGGGTTGATATTCTTTGGAGCTCAAGGCTGCAAGGGCGCTAGATTCAGATAAGAAAGGTTGTTTAGGAACAGGCAGAGATAATTTTCTCTCTGCCTTGCAGTTTTTAGCTGGACTTCAGTCCCTCAGTGAATCCAAAAATTGGGTTTAAATTTGCCCACACCGTGCTGAACCTTCTCCAAGATCACATCCAATTTGCGCGCTAACACCGGGATCGCAGCTAGAACCTCTAGCTTGCGATTCACCTCGAGCAACGTCTGCGTCTGAGTGGTCTCTGCCCGGCTGAGACTTTCCTTGAGTTCAGGTGCCATTCCAATCGCCCCCGACTTTCCAAATTTCCGAAATACCAGAAATTCTCCAACTCGAATAAGAAGAGATCCAAATATCCATGTGTCTTCTATGTCCTCCATGGACAGCTGGAAGAGGCATATAATCTTCCACTCCTTCCAGGAATCCAAAATATACCCCACCGGGTGCGTTCTGTCCGGACAGGATGGAGCCCCCTGCTCCGTTCTCATTGTTGAAAAAATCTTGTCAATCGCGTTGAATGTCCAGCTTACCAAATTCATGATTTAATATAAAATTGAGTTTTCAGGAGGAATTCAGAGAAATGCTCTGGTAGACAGACAGGACAAGAGCCTTGGGAAAAGATAAGGGAGACAAGAGAAAAAGCGTCTGTGCTCTCCGAGTGCCGGAAGAAGAAAAAAAAAAAAAAAAAAAGGGTAGAGTGCCTACTCCAGGTCAGGGACGAGGTCCTGCCCTAAGTGGAGGAGTTTAAATATCTCGGGGTCTTGTTCATGAGTGAGGGAAAAATGGAGCGTGAGATCTATAGGTGGATTGGTGCTGCGTCTGCAGTGATGCAGGTGTTGAACTCATCTGTTGTGGTGAAGAGAGAGCTGAGTCATAAGGCGGAGCTCTCGATTTACCGGTCAATCTACGTTCCTACCTTCACCTATGGTCATGAGCTTTGGGTAGTGACCGAAAGAACGAGATCACGGATACAAGCGGCCGAAATGAGTTTTCTCCGCAGGGTGTCTGGACTCTCCCTTAGAGATAGGGTGAGAAGCTCGGTCATCCAGGAGGGGCTCGGAGTAGACCCGCTGCTCCTCCACATCGAGAGGAGCCAGTTGAGGTGGCTTGGGCATCTGGTGTCTGGGCCTCTCTGCTTAGGCTGTTGCCCCCGTGCAGAGCCGGCCCTAGGCATACTCAAGTTAAGTGACTGCTTGGGGCCCCCACACCACCAGGGCCCCCCCAAGAGCACCAATATAGCATGAGAACGTTTTTTAATAACTTTTAATAATATAAACTAAATTATATTAAACACATAGAAACTATTTATATATTATTTTGTATAAAATCATTTGTGTCATATAGTGCCTTTTGGTTTTATTTTGTAGTGATTGCACATTTTATACACATCTGTTCCAAATTTTAAGAACAAAAAAAGTATACCAAGCTTGTTTACTGTAAATTAAGTGTGTGTCTGCTGATATTACTTTCAAATATTCTAATTAAATAACACTCATAGGAAAACCTGCTTAGGGCCCCACAAAGGGCCCTGTAATCAAACCCGAATTAGCAGAATAAAAAGGATGGATGGATGGATGGATGGATGGATGGATGGATTGTTCACTCTGAGTTCCATATACATGCTGGACATTAACATTGTCCTCAATCCCATCACGTGCGTTAGCCGCAGGAAGGAAATAGACAGGACATGATTAAGTAAGTAAAAACCAATCTCTTCTACGTCACAGGGAAATTAGTATTCATAACCATGGCCACATATTGGCTAGTAGACATTAACCATTAGCAACTCCAACATAACATGTTTGGGTTTGTGTTATTTGTAGAGATAGCACATCAACATTTCATATTTTTACCCAAGAAAATATGTTTTACAGTATTATGAGTTTTGTTAACAAAGGCAGCGGAAGAGTTGCATTGCTGTAGACCAATAAGAAGCCACACATTTGCATTTCATGAATATTAATGAGAAAGGCTCATGTCGTTTACTACTGAGCCACTCCTCCAACCAACTTCTACTTCCTGAAACAAGCACAAGAGCATTTTTTCCTCAAAAAAATGACTCACAGGATATTTATTTATACTAGAGACCACAGCAAGTGTTTTGAAAAATGAGTGAATGAGACATTTAAGGCCTGAAGGGGTTTGATGCTAATTTGCAAAAATAGTCTACAAGGGGTTAACGATCGGAGCATGCACCACAGTCCGTTAATGGTTATCTTGGATCTAAAACATTATCTATCTGGACAGTGGTTGGTGTTATCCATACATTTCCAGTGCAGGTATGGGTGGGAGTTGGTTTCTATCTCTGTTGGTCATTGGGTTGCTAGTCCATCACAAGGCCATGTGATATCAGCCATCGGTCTCCCAACTATACTCATACCAACTCCAAATGGGAAAACAAGTCTGGTCAATCCCATCAATTATATGTTCACTCTCTAGCTGTTTGTATAGAAATGTATTAGTTTCAACAAAACCATAAAGTTTTGTTATAAAGATAAAAGTATATAGAAGCCGCCCTACTCCCATAGATGTAGTCTACTAAAGGTTCAGCTCCAACTAATACAAAACACCAAATTTATCACACAGTTACTATCCAAGAAATGGCAAACCATACAATACCATAACTTTATCGTTTGGACATTGTTTGGCCCGATATTGGATGTTATGGACTATACTGAGTGTGACAGATGAACAAAAATAGCTAATTTGATTTTATGAGGAATTCAATGTTTTCTGAGTCTCTCTTGAAAGGAGACTGCGTTTTGAGATTAGTCTTGCTGATCAACCCAGTACAAGGCCTTCCTCTGTCTAAAGGTTGCCAAGGAATGGGATAAGTCAAGCTCTATAGATAATCCATAAGAAACCCGTGGCATGCTCACATAGCAGTTAGCACTTCTAAAACGTGTGTGAATTCTCTCTGGTGTACGTGTTAGTGTGAGTATATAATGGCTGCTTTCCACGACTTCACTGAAACCTTATCGGTCACTGTGAATTGATATTTGTTTGTGCGGCGTTAGCTTTCCTTGCAAGTGATTGCTGTTGGGGGTTGGGCTTGGGGGAGCTTGTAACGAGAGCAGGCAGGCACATGAAGGGCCACGCTGTTTGCAGGTCAACCAGCCGCAGTACACCCAGAGGAAATCTCATGTTCCTGCCAGCCTACAAAAGTAAACAGATCTGTAACCACCAAATACTGGCACCAAGCCTGATCCACCAGCGCTGTAGCTAAACAAATGTATCATACAACACACTCGCTGCCTGAAAAGGAAGGTGCCAAACAAATCTTGCATTACGACCTTGAATGTTAGCCCAGTTTTGTACGTTTTTTTGTGAGAAATCATTCCTGTGAAACAGCTTGAACTTCTGTGTAACCACAACACACTCCTTAAGCGATGTGATGCACAAGCCGTGAAGAAAATTCACCCTCTTTTGAAAAGGTTCTGCCCAGAAAACCCCTGCTTCATTCAGCATGTCAGATAACATCTCTTAGCTGTGGGGGTTTCAAAACCTCCCCTCTCTTTCATGTTCTTCCCAGTCCCCCTCTCTTCTGTTTTGCCTCTTCCAGCTTTCTCCTCTGTCTGCACATCTGTGGTTATTTATCTGTTATACCGCGGCAGCAATGTGGTCAACATGTGTCTGGCTTCCCTCCACTTAGTCCTCATCTGTAGTCAACTTAAGAACCACACAATGACCTGCTGATCATTTAACAGTGAAAGCGGTGCTGGGACAGACAGATGGCTTCATCAGCACATCTCTGTTCATTTGCACACATTTACTTATTTTTCTGGGTCAAAAGGAATGAAAGAAGAATGACTGACAAGAATTAGAGCACCTGAGATGAAAGCTGTGGATTTGCATTACTGTGACCTTTGAACCTTTAATCTCAATATGTTATGTAATCCTCTGGAGGGGCTGTAGCCTCAGAAAAACAATGTAGAAACTACAGCAATGGTGATTGTAAGTGAACGTTTTAGAAGTTTAATTAAAATCTCTAAAAGGTTCAACAGAGCTTTCAGCATCATTCTGGTGTCTAAACTGTGTTTTCTAGAGTTTAAATCTATTTGATTTCCCAGTCATCATTTTTCTTGTCTTACAACTTTTGGCTGGAAAAACATATCGGTCAAAAATGTGTAGCTGGCGCTCTTGTGAACCACCTCAAACATGCCCGCGTGTTCCAGATGCATGAAAAAAGCTGTGGTTAATTGTTTATACAGAGAAAGTCTTTGTAGTTTTAGAGTTGCATGAATGTGATTTCACACTAAAAATGCTTCTCCAGAGGTCTCATCTGCACTCTGCCATCATGTAACAGCAGCAACGGGATGCTGTTGGTGCTTGTTGACTAGAAAATTGAGTTCAGGAGAGACAAATCACTGGCAAATTCTCATTACATCCCATCAGGGAGGGCACTAACTCACCAAACCACATTTACAGATTACAAAGCAGTTTCCATCAACTCTGGACAGCACTCTCAGCATTAGCCAGGGACATTCCTTTCGACTGTCTGACTTTATTGGATCTTTAAAACACTTTTCAAGGGGATAAATAACACTTAAAAGAGTCATTTGAGATTGGAAACTACACTTATTTGCCTTCTTCCTGAGAGTTAAAGTGTAACCAGTTGTTTTTACAGCATTTTTCTCTACAGCAGCCTGCTTTGCTTGGCTCCCACTACACAGCATCTCAAGTGTGGAAAAAGAAAGACTCCAATAAAAAGAAAAACAGGAATCAGTTGATGAATGCAAGCTCTTTATAGATATTTTCTTCAATATATTTGCAACAACTTATTCACAGAACATAGAAGCCCAACACAAAATTAAATACAGACACCTGTTGCTTCTGTAGGAAGTGATCTGAGGCAAGCGGTTTCCCTTTGTTAACGGGTGCCTTCGTTTTTAAGTTTGATTCGTGCACCATGTTGAGTAGAGACACTTCAAAGCTTCAGCAAACTTTTAAAAAATAGAGAAATAAATACTGTACAACACCTTATATAATGTAATGCTGGCTTCAGAACTCACAAAAAATCATGCTTTTTTAATAACACGTACATGTTTGCACCTTCATGTGAGAACGCAGCACTTCTGACCTTCACACAATAACACTGTCATCAAATATGGCAAAAATAAAGTGCCTTGCTTTAAAAACTGGCTGCTCCAAAGTCCAAGTGTGTGTCGGTGTCTGGAGGCAGAATTTAAATCTTTCACTCGTTGGGTTTGTTCGTCAAACATTAATGCTGATCTTTAAGCGAAGGACAGTTTTTGGCACAAACTTCTAGACTTTTAACGAAGGGGTTCTTCTCATCAGAGGAGCGTTTTCAATGCAAAGTGAAAATTGGTAAGTTCCACGCTTTTAGGTGCTCCTTCCTGAGTGGTTGCTATAATCTGGAGTAGGAGAGTCCCTTTAAGTGGTCACTGGGGTCAGGTGGGAAAAAATAAGATTTGTGAGTTCAGCTCACATTAATAAAGTGGAAACTCACTGTAGTTTAAAAGCTTGGATCTGCACATAAGTTCAGCTGTTTGCTAGCTAAACTTGCATGTAAATCACTCTCTCTCTCCTCCATTCAGAGTGGTTATGATCAGGAGGGATGGGCAAGAGAAGGGTGAGTTACATAGGAGTGCGTCTTTCAAAAAAAGGGAAGCTCACCTCGGTTTAAAAGTTTAGAATTCAGCCTTTTTGGATAATCGAGAAAGATCACTGAAGTTAGGATTACTGTGCTTTAGGTCAGTGTTCCCCAACCCTGGTCCTCAGGGCCCACTGTCCTGCATGTTTTCCATGTTGCCCTTTCACACACCAGTGTTTCCCTGCTGCCACACACCTGACTCAAATGAATGAGTGATTAACAGGCATCTGCAGCACTTGAAGTCCTCCTGAGGAGGCAATGCAGATCAGGTGTGCTGAAGCAGAGACATGGAAAACATGCAGGACAGTGGGCCCTGACGACCAGGGTTGGGGAACACTGCTTTAGGTGACTGAGGTAATCTGCCTGTATATCCATCCATCCATTTTCTTCCGCTTATCCGGAGTCGGGTCGCGGGGGCAGCAGCTTAAGGAGGGAGGCCCATACTTCCCTCTCCCCAGCCACTTGGGCCAGCTCCTCCGGGGGAATCCCAAGGTGTTCCCTGGCCAGCCGAGAGACATAATCCCTCCAGCGTGTCCTGGGTCTTCCTTTGGGTCTCCTCCCGGTTGGACGTGCCCGGAAAACCTCACCAGGGAGGCGTCCAGGAGGCATCCTAATCAGATGCCCGAGCCACCTCAACTGGCTGTATAATTATTTTTAAAATCTCATAACATATATGATATCAAAAGCTTGAAGAATTTGGTCAAACCAACTGAGTCCTGCTGATGGTACCAATATCCCTAATGAGTACCAGCTACCAACTAAATTACTTTATTAGTCGGAGGGACCGGTGGCACCAGTGTACGGCAGCCTCGCCTCTGTCAGTGCGCCTCAGGGCAGCTGTAGCTACATTGTAGCTCATCACCACCAGGGTGTGAATGTGTGTGTGAATGACTGATTGTGCTGTAAAGCGCCTTGAGGGGTTCTAGGACTCTGGAAGGCGCTATATCAAATACAGGCCATTTACTTTATATAGGAGGGAATGTCCTTTCTATTCAGTCTAGTTCTGTGCATTAACAGCATGAAAGCAACCATTTGCATCAACTGTTTGCTTTTAAGTGTTTGAACTGCTTTTAAAAACCATCTGTTCCTCACTTCCAATCTGTATTGCACCGCTAGTGAACTCCCACTAATGTTTACCCCAACACACTTTGTGCAAGACCCTGAAGTGCTTTGCTGACGAGGTAAAAGAATAAATTTGTTTGTCATGGTGAGTAAGTCCCCCTGAGAACATTGTACAGACACATCTACGAGTGAAATCTAATCACTGCAGAACTCTTTTTTCCTACATCTACTCTGGAGAGATGTGGAGGCTGGATTTACACTGGCACCAACAGTTAGATTTCTATCTCTTTGGCACCCAGATCACACAAGGAAAATGTGAGCAAACAAATCAATCTGTGTGATGAAATATTTCAAATCAGATGTGCTTTTGTTCTGAATCATTACCACCTCATAAACTGTTTTGTTGTTTTCCCTAGAAGGTCTGTTGAGGACAACAGGTTTGTACAAAGCCGAATGCCCGTAACAATGGAGAGCACTGGCTGTAATGTGCATTAAAGTGAATGGATGTTGCATTTTTGGACATACCTGTGTCTTTTCATATATTGTAGCAGCATTATTCAATATTTGTCCACTGGATCCTGCCTGCAGCTGTGTCAGTGTCCTACAAACGCACCAACCCTTACTCACATAATACTTTCTACTACATAGAAAACATGATCTGCTTTTGTCAATCAAAAACGCTTCAAAATGCCAAAAAGAAGCCAGCTGTGGTGCTTACATTCACCCAGGAATGTTTAAGAAGTAAAGGTTTGATGTGATACCAGATGAGTAAGAGGTTGGCCATCAGTGAGACAACATTCCATCCATTTGCTGGAACTGTTTAGTTATAAAACTGAGATAACCCGACTATACCACAAAACTCACAATCACAAATATATATTTCCTCTGAGTTTCCTATGCATGCTTGACAGCTGATATGGAGGTTTAAAGTGATATCTTGAACTGAATTCTGTCTCTTGAAATCATAATTATGCCCTCTGACTTTCTGACGTGGTAGTTTTTGGATGTGGTGCCTCAGTACTCCCTGGCCTCCTCGAGTTCATTCATAAACACATCTTCGTGGGGGTTTTCTGGGCAGCTCAATCCGTTGTTGGGCGGCCGCACTTCGTGGAAGCGACTCCAGTCCCCCTTGCACAAGATCCAAGGCAGCACATCCACTTTGAAGTGCAGTTCGTGCGAGAACTCTGCACTGATCAGGTTAGGCGTGCCCGCGCCTTTCCCCCTCGTGATAAGCCGTCCAAGCTCGTCGTAACAACAGTGCTGCGCCGCAAGAGTGGACGAGTCGCCGGAAAGCGCGGAGCGAATGCAGCTGCGCGCCGAGGGCTTGTAGATATCCAGACGCTCCTTGGGGCTGCTGGCATCTCGCCAACGAAACGGCCGGCCGTGCGTGTCGTCGTACAGGCTGACCACAGTGTACGCCACCTCAGACGGGTAGGAGCAGGGGCAGCCGGGGAGCTCAGACAGAACCTGGTGCAGATACCTCTGGAGGAACTCGCTCTTGCAATTGAGCCATTTCTCACAGCTGTCCACATCTGTTGGGAAAGAGGACAAAAGGATTCTAATTGTGTCCTGAAGTCACGGTACACTGGTGATAGATAGAGCAGGTGTTACCATGGAGTCCCATGCCTGGCATTTGTAAACATTTATACTACAGCTCTGAGGACGGCTTACTAGACACATGTTCTAATGAGAAGAGATGGATTCAGTCATTTTAGGTCCCAAAGTGAAAAACAGACATGAGCCCTTCCAATTCCACACCACATCATCATTTTTATTCTATTTTTAATAAAACCTACATTTAGCTTACTGTTTAATAGTTTTGCTGAAAATGTTTCTCCTTTATTTGCCCCTTTTACGCATCATTATAGCAAATGCTCTTGTCTGTTTTACATTACTTAGGCACGTCTTCTGTGAACAGCCTATTGTTTTAATGTGTGTGTGTGGGGGGGGGGGGCTAATTTTGTTTGACTGAAGTTGTTAAATGAGTTTAAGAAATTTAAAGATATTTAACAGCACAAATGAACAGTAAAACCTGTACTGTATTTTTTTAATGGTGTGGAACACTGAAAACCTGTTTTTAATTGTTTACTGTTGCTGTTTTTCATGCAGGCTGAACATGAAAATATTCTCCTCCACCTATCTCCTGCATTAGCTTCTGATAGAAAATAGACTCTAGGTGAAACTCTAGGATTAGAAAATCCTGACAGATCTACGTCACACTGTCACTTAACATTCATGGACTCACCCATCTTGACTCATGACGGGGAAGGCTGTTGTTGGTTTAGTGTCCAGGAAACAGCAGCAGGGCTGCCAACTTTTGAAGTTTTCTATGCGTGAGAGCAAAGGGGGTGTTTTTTCAGTGTGAGATGTTGGAGGTGTAGCGTGAAAGTGTGTGAAGAGGGTCAAATGTGTGTGTCTCAATGCATGAGAGTTGGCAGCCCTGCAGCAGAGAACGTCTGGGCTAGTAGAAGCTAACCGTTAGCATTAGCAACTCCACCACACAGCAGAACTCCTCCAGGCTTGTGTTATTAGTGGAGATAAAACATCAACATTGCAGAGCAAACAGAGTCAGTGGTAGAGTCATGTTGCTGTTAGCCAATCAGAGGAGAGATGTCCAAACATCATGAAATAAGACTCCAGATCCTGTCGTCTGAAGCTCTCCTCTGATGTGGCATTTTTTAGTTCTTGAAACTGGTGCAATGAAGCTTTTCCCCCAGAGTACGACTTACAAGGCATTCATTCCTACTAGAGACCACTGCACATGCATTGATTAAATCAACACCTTTAATAAGGCATCTAGTACCTCAAAGCCAAAGGCCTCATGGTAAAATCATCTCTATTAGCTAGTTGATAGTTAAAGATTTGACAGATTTGGCTTTAAATTGCAAATTACAAAGTAAAATAAGTAAATTACCAATATATTGTACATTTTTAAAATCTAAAAAGATCACCTGTTCCAAATGGTTCTGTGCCATTCTCCATCTCAAAAGGGAAAGTTTCTACTACGGTGTTGACATCACCTACGAAAAGCAAATGAATATCATTAGAAATCAGTTGGTAAACCAGTCTGAAATCATTACTATTATTAAGATAGAGGCCTAATCTGACCAGGACAAGGATCCAGGTCACATTTAGAAGCTTCAGTCAGAGTGCAGGAGTAGCCACAAGACTTTGTCCTCTTCCTTTCCCCGTGTCCACATGTCACTGAGCATGGAGTCCAAGGAGTCCATTCATCTGTGTCTTTATCTGTGGGGAGAGAACTGTATCAGAATCAGCTCTGACTCTAAAGCTCTTGTTTATCTGACTTTAACTTTAGTTCAAAGCCGGCTCTTCACTCTGTGATTAGATTAGTGTAAAAACAAAGCAAACAGCAAAACTGTTATGACAAGGATTTGTGTACTTCAACGGTCTAATCCAAAACAAGCTCTCAAAGTTTCCGTAACGTCTCAGTTTATACAAATGACAATTTTCCCCTGGCTTAACCTTTTTCCCATGTGACACGCCACGCTCTTTTTCAGCAGACTTCAGTAAAATTAGAGGGAGAGATGCTGTGCTGTGGCTGTCCGCCTCCGCACCATATTTCCTTGTGGTGTTAATAACACTAAAAACAAGACGCTCCTGATTAAAGGCGAGGTGGGTGCAGAAATACCAGCCTGGGTGTAGCAAGCACCCAATTTTACTTTGTGGGTAATGCCAACTCGCCATGTGGCCATGCGATTATGAAGTCTCAGGAGAGCTGTAATTACAGAAGAAGCTACGGTTGGCATCCTTGATTTCTGTTCACAGAGACGTTAGATGTGACCATTTGATAGACAATGTTGCCCTTTGATAAGTCGTTGTTATTTACAAAGAAGGAAAATAACTTGTAGACACCAGCAACGATGAGATTCCCCTGTTAAATCCATCGCATTCATGGGAAATGTTGAGTTCATGACTTTGCACTTGTATTCTTGTATTCTTTCTTTCCCTCATTGACTGAAATGTTCTTTCACTCACATTTTTCACTATTTTTATCACTGAATACATCGTCTGTGCAGTCGGAGACACAAGTGCCCTTACAGTCTCTCTAAATTCCTGAACACTTAAAAGGCTGAGCCGCACAGGACAGCGAGGGCCATCAGGGTCTAGAGAGGAGGGGTCTAGAAGGATGAAAGAGACAGCCAAATAGTCCCTGTCATTCTGCGTTCCCAATCTGCCCTCTAATTGTCCACAAGCAGAGGGATGTTTTGTCCCAGGGAACAGTGCCGTCCGGCCTCATGCTGCCATTAGCGAGCGCATCAAGTCCATCTTCAAAAGGCGGGCCTCTGCGACCAGCACGACAGTGTCAACTTCAAAGTAACCGTAACCCACAATGCCCTCATGGTCGAGTGCTCATGCTTCCTCGTATGCTGGCATCATTTTGGCTCTCTGTGATAGTCGAGCATTCTGTATAAGTTGCTCAGTCGCTCACAAGCATTTGTTTTGTTCTCACATCAACCCCCTCAGCTGCTGTACTACAGAACCCTAACCCTACAGAACCTTAACCCTACAGAACCCTAACCCTGCAGAACCCTAACCTTACAGAAACCTAACCCTGCAGAACCCTAACCCTACAGAACCCTAACCCTGCAGAACCCTAACCCTACAGAACCCTAACCCTGCAGAACCCTAACCCTACAGAACCCTAAACCTACAGAACCCTAACCCTGCAGAACCATAACCCTACAGAACCATAACCCTACAGAACCATAACCCTAACCATCAAACAACTATAGTTACCAGAATACTTTAAAAATTGATTTTGTGGGTAAAAGCTTCTGTATGGAAGTTTCTCTGTTACTGCATGGCTTAAATAAGTGCTCAGTAATTGTGAATTAAAAGATTTTCAAAGATATTTTTATTGCTGCTTGGCAATGATGAGTATCAGATTCACCAATCACTGATGACGCCACTCGTGTCGCCTAAAAATCCAGACAAACCATAGCAGTAGCAAAATATCTGGTAACACTTTACAATAAGGGTCACTTTATTAATGTTACTTAGTGCATTATTAAGCATTAATAAACAAAAGATCCCTTTATTAACATCCCCAATTTTGTTAACGATTAAGTGACCTTAAGGTTACTTAATATTAACATTAATATTAAGCAGCTGTTAATACTTTATTTAATAGTTTATTAATGCTTAATAATGCACTAAGTAACGTTAATAAAGGAACCCTTATTGTAAAGTGTTACCAAAGAATTTGCTCTACAGGTTGGTCTAGGCACGCTCCATGGTTGCCCCAACAGGTCTACCATTGGCTTGGCTATGTTTAGATCTGGTCATTCACAGCATTCTGTGTGTAGAGAGATGTTGGCTGGGCTTAGCACCATTATGGCAGAGCTTTTTCTTATGATGACGACGGAGTTGAAAAACCACAAAGAAGGAATCGTCTAAGGAACAGCGTTCGTTTGAAATGGCTTTGGCATCAACTTTGGACGATTTAGACATGAGCTTTTCTTAGACACATGAGCAGATAGAGGTTCTTCTATTTTTTCTTCTCGGACAATACATGGCAGATTGCCCTATTGACTGATTTTCTTCACTATGAATACGTAACATTGTTCGTTGCTCTGACTGGTCCTAGCGCTGTCCAACTGCATGCAGAGACATTTTAAAAGACAGCAGTAGACTCCGCCCCATGAATAAGCTCTGTTTATGGGTCGTGGCCAGACTATATATTTACATATATAGGATGACTTGCCAATCATGCATAATATTGGCAGATATTTTTAGAGCATAGCTACACTTTACTAGCCTGGCAAGCCATCCTATATATGTGAATATATAGTCTGGCCATGAACCATTGACGGCTCTCAGTCGTGAGGCGGGATCTACGGTTGTCTTTGAAAATGTCTGCACGCAATTGGATAGCGCTAGGACCAATCAGAGTAACGAACAACGTGACGTAATCACATCGATGGAAAAGAGGGAGGCAGCAATGGCGTCTAACATCAATGATTTCTGTCGTTTTTGTATAAAAACATGTGAATATCAGGTGTACTGGGACATTGCACTACTTTGTTTGATAAAAATAAGAAGCCGCTAAGTATAGCCGACAGACTTACGCACATTGGAGTCTAAATAATCCAATGTTGATGACAAAGCCGTTTCAAATGAACGTGGTTCCTGCGCTGCCGCCATGTTGTTTGTGGTCGCAGCCACAGCGCTGACGTCATCGGCTACTCCCGCTCTGTGATTGGCCCAACCAAAACTATACTGAGCTGTGATTGGACAGCCACAGCAGTGGATCAGGCTGCGAGGGTTCCAATGAAGCGTGCCTAGACCAAACTTTGCAAAGCAAGAATTTGGTCTAGTTCACTAGGCTAACACTTTACTCATTTTCCCACATTATAAATTGTTTTACAGAAAATAATTGCTAGTAGACAATGGACAGGTCATTTGATGAAACGTACCATAGTAGGTCTGCATGGGATCCCAACCTTCGTTCCAATGGTTGTCCCAGTCTCCACCCACCCCACTGGGTAAGGGCTCTTCACTGCCATAATCCAAAGAGTAATCTTCCTCCCCCTCCTCTTCACCAGTTTCCTCTGCACCTGACCGACTGTTGCTACCTTCACTGGAATCTGAGTCAGTGTAACTCCAAAACAGGGGCCAGAAAAGCTTCTTGCCTCCGAGCCAGTCCACTGTGGAGGAAGGGGAGGAGGAGGAAGGGGGTAGCCAGTCTTTTTCATTGGCCAGGTCCATTTCTACCTCCATCTGAGGGTCGTCCACCACCTCTATGGTGACCTAAACACAACAAAAGGTTTTTTTAATATTAATTTAGACACACCAAAGTAACATGGACATCTTTTCTGACTTAATTAAGATTGAAAATGTATTTTTCGTGATAAGTCAAGGAAAAAGACACAGAAAAAGTTCCAAGTCTACTCCTTTTGTTTTAACACTTGACTTCATATATCTCCTCAGATGACATTTTAGTGACGCCACTCTTCTAGCAGATCTAAGTCAGCGAGTGAACATTCAGTGAACAAAACGATCAGGCGGAGAATGTGAACCTTTATTCTGGATAAGTACCTCTTATTAACTCAACATGACTCATCCGAGACGCTACAGCATGAAAACTCTTCTTGTTTATTTTAAACTAATATATCCTCAGTGCCTTGTTTATGTGCGACAAGGAAAACTCATAAAAGATTTAATCACCCTCTGAGCATGATGTAAACATTCACCAATTAGCCACAACATTATGACCACTAACCGGGAATGTAACCCTGTCAATCTTGTAGAATTTTTTGCAGCTTGTCAATGTTGGTTTGACACGTGCGAGCCAGCTAAAAAGTTTTTGCAGACTGATCACACCCCCTACACACAGCAACAGCCAGTCCCATCTACAACGTTCCAGTTCCCAACCAACAGGGTATAAAGGACCTATTAATAATGTCTGTACCTCACTGGGTTGCAAATTGTAAACAGCATTTGGTGCAGGTTTCAAAAAATGTCTGGAGAAGGGTTGCAGGGTCACACTCCTGTGTCGGTGGAATTTTGAACATATTTTAAAAATGTAGGTAAAAGGTTTTCTCCCAAAATAGTCTGAGTTGTTATGGGCATCTGAAACCTTTCTGTTCAGTTTTCGAGAGTCAGAAAGTGAAACATCTTGGGGAGGAATTGGTGACCAAATTTCAAACAAGTTGGTAGATGATTGAGACACTTTATTAGAAAATTGTAATACAAAAATCTAACTGTCACAGGAATGTTGCATGTCCACCATATCACAGACATATACACGTAGACGCCTCATGGACTGGCGCTGCCTATTGGAGCTGCCGTAGTGGCCGGCCGTCTTCTTAGATGGGTCTCCATTCGCCCCAGCGCATTCATTTCTACTGAGGAGCTAGCTACCCAGCTAAAAAACACATTTTATCAAGCTTTTTCACAAAACCAGACACATGGTATGGCATGATAATTAAAATTTAGATATAATTAAACAAAATAAATTTAAATATAAAATCTCATCAGGTAGGCTAGAAAAGTCAAGAGTAATCCTACATGATCTGTTTTCAATAGTACACCTGTTGTTGCAACCGTAGACTGCACAAAAACGGGCATAGTTGCTCACCCTGCATTGACTTTGCAGAGTGAGGAGACCCATCTAATATGGCGGCGACGCTGTTACGCTTTTCAGCGCCCAGTGGGGCGTCTACGTATTCATGTCTATGCCCCATGTGACCTGGTCTATTATAAAAAAACAGATGTTTTGGTGCAGGCATTTAAAACCTTTAATATTGGTACATACTATAAAAATACAATAAAACTTGAATCCCCCCACACTTGCCTGTATGTTGGGGTTCTGTGAATTGATGTCAGCGTTGGCTAGGTCTGGAAAGTTGTTTAGGTCGAAGATAAAGGGTTTGGTCTCCTCCTCTGGTTCAGGCTGGGGAAGAACACCAACAGAGCGATGCTGGGAGTGGGACCACCTCCTCTGCTGGTTGTGGGGCTCTGGCAGAAGACTCTGAACCTGGTTCTGCTGCTCTAAAGTCTCAGGCGCATGCTGGACCCCACCACTGTGAACTGGTTGGCTGTAAATCTAAAGAATGACATAGGTAGTGGTGAGTTTATCTCAACTACAAAGTCTTACATTCAATTAATTAAAGAAAAAACATTACTAAAAGAAGCCTTTTAACATTTAAAGCAAAAATCTTGTAAGTGGAGTTAGCACACATCATTTTGAACTAAGTTAAAAAAAAACATACATCAACAACAAACATTAAAAACCAGTAGCTACTTTAGAGGTAATGGCCAAATCTGTCTGAAATATG
This sequence comes from Aphyosemion australe, assembly GCA_006937985.1. Lineage (NCBI taxonomy): Eukaryota > Metazoa > Chordata > Actinopteri > Cyprinodontiformes > Nothobranchiidae > Aphyosemion > Aphyosemion australe. Next base: position 78,016 of record SSNS01000103.1, on the reverse strand, counting down.
CCAGAAATGATGGTTTAATGATGGGAAAATACAATCGTATCATGCTTCCATGAAGAAACTGTGATAAAATCATCTACTTTACAGCTTGGTCAGCAGTTCCCAAAAAAAAAAAAAATCCTAAAGCTATCTAACAGCCATCATTTGTTTCATTTCCACAACAGCTATGGCATCCAGACTGTGGACAAAGAGCATCCTGTGCCAGAAAGATCCTCTTTTAGCTTTAATGAGAGGGCCTGGGAGGCGTGGGACCCCTGGGTGGGTGAAGTGTGTCTGAACCTGCTCTGCTGCTATCATTATGTGGCCCTGTGTCATGTGACTTTTAGGATTTTACAGTAAGTAAATAAAGAGCAAAGAAGAAAGGTTTAACTTCCAAGGTGATAGGAATTGTTTGCTAAAAATGGAATTGTGTTGGAAATCACAGCTGTGGTGGAAAGACACAACTTAACTAGGTAGATCAAACTTGTGATTTAATATTTTTATGATTGCATTCTTAACTCAGGTCAAGTTCCACTTCCCTCTGAAGCTGTATTCCAGTTCTGACTATGGATGTAAGAAAAATATCGATTTAAAATATGTTTTGATACTGAATCAACATTTAAAAGCACTGTATTGATTTTTTATTGAGACATTTACTGTATTTCTTTTGTGTGGTACAATTCAAACTCTGACAGCAGTTGTAACTGTCTTCATGCTGATGGAACATCAAGAATTCAGGATAACACTGGATGTGCCTTGGATGTGTCTGGTTTGAGTTTTCCAACTGAACCCAGTCTTAAAAATTGCAAATATCATCTGGCTTTTATTCTTACACTATATCGTATCGTCTCCCCTGTATTATGATTTATATCATATCAGATTCTTGCCCATACACACCCCTATTTCTGATTAGACAGTTCTGATATCCTTGAATGTATAGGGTGGGCCATGTATATGGATACACCTTAATAAAAGGGGAATGGTTGGTGATATTAACATCCTGTTTGTGTATATGTGAGGGGGCAAACTTTTCAAGATGGGTGGTGACCATGGTGGCCATTTTGAAGTCGGCCATCTTGGATCCAACTTTTGTTTTTTCAATAGGAAGAGGGTCATGTGACACATCAAACTTATTGGTAATGTCACAAGAAAAACAATGGTGTGCTTGGTTTTAACATACCTTTATTCTTTCATGAGTTATTTACAAGTTTCTCTTTGTTCACAGCCATTGACATGTCGAAGAGGTTAACACGTGAGGAGCGGATCGAAATTGTGTTGATATCTGGTGAACTCAGTAACCGGGTCATTGCAGCAGATTTCAATGAAAGACACCCTACGAGACCACCCATCTCCCATGCTACAGTTAGCAAACTGCTTGATAAGTTTCGTGAAACTGGTTCAGTGTTGGATTTGCCAAAATGTGGACGCATGAAACTGTCGCTAATGAAGAAACATCAGTGGCTGTCCTAGCTTCATTCAGCAAGAGCCCACAGCGCAGCTCTCGCCGCATGTCACTGGAGAGTGGCATTAGTCGAACATCCCTTCGGCGGATATTAGCTACTCACAAATGGCACCCTTACAAACTCCAGCTACTGCAGCATCTCAACAAGGATGACCCAGATCGGCGCACAGAATTTGCAGAATGGGTAATCTGAAGGCAATTGTCTATGGTGTGAAGATACGAGATGTGCAGCACCTGAAACTACAGATACTGGAAGCCTGTGCTGGCATTTCTCCTGCGGTGTTGCTATCAGTGTGTGAAGAGTGGGAGAAGAGGGTTGCATTGACAATCCAACACAATGGGCAGCACATTGAACACATTTTATAAGTGGTCAGAAACTTGTAAATAACTCATGAATGAATAAAGTTACATTAAAACCAAGCACACCATTATTTTTCTTGTGACATTACCAATAACTTTGATGTGTCAAAAGACCCTAACTTCAAAATGACCACCATGGTCACCACCCATCTTGCAAAGTTTTCCCCCTCACAAATACTAATGTGCCACAAACAGGACGTTAATATCACCAACCATTCCCATTTTATTAAGGTGTATCCATATAAATGGCCCACCCTGTATAATAAGCGCTGAACAAATGTACATTTCTCAGTACAGAATGTTTTCCAGGGGAAATTATCTTAACTTCCTTTATGATAAACTTTGGAAAAACAGCTAAATTGCTCTTATTATCTCTCTTATTATGTCTGCCATCTGAATAATAAATGAATAATTAGTTTGTCTGATTCTCCAGTGAGCTGCTTTTAAAGGACGTGTCTACGTCCTGTGACAAACTGGCCCAAACATATGATTGGACAAGGATTTGAGCCAGTTTGTGGTCAGCTCTGTAAAACAGGAGCAGTTAGAAGGTTAAAGAGTTTAAGAAATGGCTGAATTCATGGCCAGCGAGTAGATGATTTACAATTATGGCCTCTAGAAGTGGGTGTATATTTCAGAGCCTGCCTGTGATTGTCTCATAAAAACCTTGCATCAATGGTCAAATTTAGGGGTGCGGACATATAAAGTCTGTAAAGAGGAAAAACCTGCCATGAATGATAAATGGTGGCGTTGACCCCCTCTTCAAATATAAGCAAACAGGCAACCTTTTGGGAATACTTTCTCTTTGTAAGTGAATATGGTGTTTGGGAATGTTTCAAGCAAACATGATGAGTAGTGTAATAAATCAAAAATGACCCACTCATTAAATTAGAGTTAATAAAGCAACACCAGGGAAAACTGTCACAATCCACTTCAGTATTCAGGAACAACTTCAACATGTTAATCTACAAACCCTTACAGGAGACGGAACACAAAGTACGCTAACCGTGTCAGTCTGAACATGTTTTAGATTAAGTTACTCTTCGAGGCGCGACGCTAAATGAGCTCATTTTGTTTTCAGTGATGATTTATTTTACTTTACTTTTTTTCACTTCATAAAGTGCATACAGCTAAGCTGCCTCTCGCTGCCTTTGCCTGCACCTTTCTACAAACCAGATCTTTGCTTTTAGCCATTGTGGTTAAATCGTAAAAATGAAATTATGTGCAACCTGATGAAAAATCAAAGAGTATGTCGTGTGAATGACGCTCAGCAACAAACACACCAAATCTTTGCTCAGTATATTTCATATTGAGTCACAGTCATTTTTGTGTTGATTAAAACAGCAATCCGGAGTTTTCCCCTTTCAGGAATTATGTATGATGTTTCAGAAATCCATAAAAGTGATTGTCTTATCATGTAGTGTGATATAATGTAAGCAATGCGTCTTTTTTTTTTGCTAAGCCCGCCCCTGCCCCGTAAAATCTGTGCAATAGGAAATGGATCGGCGACCAGAACTAACCAATAGCGTTAGACTACCGCTTACGTGCTTCAAATTTAAGGAAGCACCACGGATGATGCAGAGTTGATGAACTTTTCATGGACAAGTAAGTCTTTAAAATATAAATATATGAAAACACAACATGACATGAGAATAATACTTGTAAAACAACGTGTTTTAGCTCTGTTTGTCGACTACATTCATAAACAAGAAACGTGCAGTCGCCATCTTAAAAATTTGAAACACGGACTCTTGGTGTGATACGCTTGTCAGCCACTAGATGGTGCCATCAGATAAAAGAAATACTCCGGAGAGCTAGGGTGTTTCTCAATCTCAATGAACCTCGCCTTGATGCCTTGGTCCCGCCCCGGTTGCCTAGGAGATACGTCATCAGGAACCGCCAAGGCGTGTTCCAATCGGTTCCAATGTTCATGTGCTTCCAAGGCATCTGTCCTCCGTTTGTTAGCCGTTTAGCTAATTGAGCAAGGATACATGAGAGGTGCCTTGGTGCCTTCTCTTGGTCAAACATTTCCCAGAATGCAGCACTGTATGTACAAACAGATGTGATCAGGAGCAGCAGCAGCTACTTCGCGGGCAAATTTCCAGTTTAAAGGAGCAGGAGGCAGGATTTGTCCAAAAACAAGAAATAAATAGGATACATGTTAATTCTTGTGAAGCTAATGGGTGATGAAGCATTTTAAACTACAAAGAATGATGAAATCCATTTATCATTTCATTTTGTTAACTAGGCTTTGTGCTGCAAAATGCGCTGCAGTTCGGTGCCGAATTTCCCGCGCTGTTTTACGGATGTGACACTTCAAGCGCGTTCTCGACAAGCTTCAAAACCGGAAGAAGAGGAAAAAGCTGGCTAGGTGGCGGTAATGCGTTGTTTGCTAGCCGTGTTAAAACCTCAGAAGAAGAGGACGAACTCTGGAAATGGATTCTACAACCAGCAAAAGACCAAGCGCAAGTCAAAGCCCACTAAAGAGTGGCACAAAGAAGGTTTTATCAGCGGCATCTCGAGAGTCAAAAAGAAAGTATGAGAAAAGCCGGACAGGGACCCGAATATGTATTGGATACGCTATTGAAGAATGGAGACTGCTTCAACTTGATCTGGGACTGAAAAAGGATGCGGACATGGCTCATTTTCTAGTGACCAGGTAAGGAATAATCGGTAAACATATCAGAGCGGGGTCTCCGTAATTTAAACTAAGAAAATAAAATCTATGGATTTAGATGATACAAGTTTAGGTAATCTAACAAATCTTTGTGCAGATGAACAAAAAACAAGAAGCTAACGGTGCTTAGCATATATCTTCCTGATCCATTTGAAATAGCTAAATGCAACTAAGGAGTAATTGGATCACTTCTGCGTTTTGTGGACGAGACACCACTTGTCTTTTGAGATAAATGGATGCTCCGTTTATTCTGACGAGAAACGTAAACAGAGCTTGATTTGATGATATGATCTCACCGATGAGTCGGAGATAACTATAGTGCGGTAGCCGGAGAGAGCTAGCGTGCGGTAGCATTTCAGCTGTGATCATGCTTCAGTTTCTGTGTACCACTGAAGAGAACGGACATTTTCCAAACCGAAGATGAATCATTAGAAATATGTCATATTTGACCTACAGTCCAACCTCTAAGCAGGACTGTTACTTACTTCGTCGCTAGACATGGTGCCTTGTTTTGATAATATCGAGTCGCGCTCTGGCCGTACATCACTGTGAAACTTTTTTTTTCATAGTGAAGAGTTCATGCACGCTCTCGTGCCGGGCTGCAGTTACTCACAGCGCCGAGCGCGTCGCTAATGAGTTTCGTTTCATCATCCTGCCTCCTGCTCCTTTAAATGTAAGTCAACTAATTGTAGCTATTGGGCTTATATGTAAAATGTTTATTTACATCCAAAGCAGTTATCTATGGTTGGTTAGTTGGTTAGTAGTTGCAGCTTCGGTTGCTAGCAGGTACAAACTCACTTACATATTTGATTTAACCAATATATAAACAATTAAAAAAGTAAAAGGCTCGATATACATCTATATTGTAACTTAAAATTACTATGATGGGCAGGACGTAAACAGACCGCATAAGCAGGGGGCGGGCTCTAGCCGGCCCTGGTCACGTGGGGCAAGTCTGTTTCATTTAACCGTTTTCTTTGACCAAGGAAGGACAGTGTCCTTGTAAGCAAGGCGTCTGGCCTGCCAAGGCACTGCCTTGCAAGGCAAGGCAAGGCGAGGTTCCTTGAGATTAAGAAACACCCATTCTTTAAGTTCTATGGTAGCCATCTTGAACTGCACTCTAAAAATGAAATGTTGAATTAACTTAACCAAATTATGTCAACTGGTTCCACTAAACCTAGTTGCTTAAATGTAAAGAGGAATATACATTTACTTCAACATAACAATGTATATTACTCTTTGCATTTAAGCAACTAGGTTTAGTGGAACCAGTTGACATAAGTTGGTTAAGTTAATTCAAGATTTCATTTCTTAGAGTGTGGGTTGACTCCAAACATTTATCAGTCATAGACATACATCCAATGATTACTTTCTGAGAGTTTCATTAAAATGTGTCGAGTGGTTCTTGGGATTTTTGCAGACATACACATTAACAGGGGCAAAAATATCACCTGCCATTTGCTTTTTGGTGCTGATTAAACACAACGATTCCATCACTGAAATCTAAAAATACTGAAATGTATGATCAGAAATGGGTAAAAATAGAATTGTATTGCTAACTAACTCTGATATCTGGATTTAACTTAACAAATCTCCCAGAGTACTGTCAGATCTACCTCACCTAACACTCACTCAAAATATCTGAAGTCCAGAGTCATGAAAGAGACTCGCATGCTTTCACACCATCCTCATCTTGTGTTGTTTCACATCTGGATCTTGTATTCTTTTGCCCTGTATATCACTCCTCCCCCCTCTGATCCTGCTCTCCTCCTCTCTCGGTAGTGGGGCTCCTCTGATCAAAGACCTTATGACTGATGGCATGTGGTGTGCTTAACAGAGGACCCCAGTCTGACCTGGAGACTCCAGTCTCAAACTAGATGTTTTTCTAGAGGAATATTGTGTTGTTTTTTAAAGGGAATTCAAAGACAATTTCAAGGCTACCGTCAGTGCTACTGCTGCTGCTGACACACATATATTTAGGTTGGAGGGGTCTGGAGGCGGGATGAGGCCAGCGGGGGTGGAGTGAGGTGAGGGGTAGGGATGAGATCCGGTAGGAACGGGAAGGCATGCAGTGTGGCAGCCCTGATTTATGTGCACGCACTTGGCTGTTTCCAAACCATTACAGAAGAACAATCAACTATGGACATTCTTTGATCGGCATCTTTTTCAAATAGAACCGGGACAACAAATGCATGGCCTGGTGGAAACAGGGTGAGGTTGTAAGGCAGAGGGGGGCGGGTAGCAGCAAGGGGTAAAAGGCGGAGGACAAACGGGTCCTGCTTTTGGGAAAGAGGCCACTTCAATGCAATAGGGGGTGAAAGAAGAAACAAGAAATTCCACATTAACACAAAAAAGAGCCCATGTAAACAAGCAGATGAATGACACTTGACCTTATACATAAGAATATGTTCTACCCTGAAACCATACCTGGACCAACACCATCAAATCACACCAACCTGCCTAATGGAGCAGTCACACACTCCACAGCCAGAATATTTTCTCACTAACCTATCCCTTCTTCTGTTTTCTCTCTGTCTCTCCCTCTCTTTGGGCTTTGACATAAATCAGACGGATGATGAGAGAGAAAGTCCTAACAGGGCATCCATGGGAGGCCACACAAGACGGAGAGTTCAAAGACCAAATCTGAACTCTGACACACACAAACAGGCTTTGATTTCCAAATATGTCTGTGTATAACACAAACATCCCCTTAGAAACACCACACACACGTGTGGAGCTGCACACACCGAGTTTGGATTTATGATAGCAGGGTGGATGCCCAGTCGTAGCGAGCGTTACTATACATGGAGAGAAGAGCGGAGCAAAAAAAGTAACATGTACTCACGGGGAAAAGTAGTCATTAAGGGGAGTTACCTAAATCGTTTGATGTCATTTAGAGGAAATAAAAAAGCAATACAAGGAATTTCAGGGCACATGTTTGACATTTTGTATGCACATGACTGGAATCTACAGCATACATGAAAACTGGTCTATCTCTGTCCCAAAAAGTTGATAAAAACCAGTTTTTATTCAGAAATCTTCAGGATTCCTAAAGAGTGCATAGTTATTTGTCTCCTGTGATGGACTGGAGAAGTGTCCTGGATGTAGGAGTTGGAGCCAGCTCTCCCTAACCCTGAACAGGATCAAGTGGGCATGGAAAACAAGCAGCTGGATCCTGATGCAAGTGAGAAGACAAAATGCAGCCAGTGTCTCGCTGGGCTGTGACTGTTGCTCACATATTTCAAACGACATTCACGAGAAATTCCCCAAAACGTCTTGGAATATTTGCAAGCATTTTCAGTTTCTTTGCATGAACATTCTCATCATCATAGAATCATCACAGACAACCAGAACCTGTGCTGATACCGTCTCATGAGCCAGAAGTCTGAGAGACAACTATGGGAAGGGTTGGTAACCAAACTGGGAAGTGACCACAGTCTAATTCCAAAGATTTGTGTTTTAGCATACTTAGATCAGCTCATATAACCAAACTACAAAATAAAAGAAACTTTTTAAAGGCAAAAATTGTCTCTGGGCGTCTTTCAACTATGGCATCAATATAATAAGTTTATTAGCAAAACAGTTAATATGCCAAATTCCATCATCACGAGTCATCTTTTACTGTAAATATGCTGCACCAAGCCCTGTAATGGACAAATAAAGATGCAGTTGAACAGGTTTGAGAGCAAAGCTTTGGTAGAATAAAGGTAGATTTAGACACTGGGCTAAAATAATTCGTTTTTCTAGTGTTGGAGCTATTTAAAAACAAATGTGCTCTGTCAGTCTTTTTGGAAATTCAGCAGCCTATTTTAATATTGGAACAATATAACAATAATTTTAAAAATATATTCATTTTAAATTGGTATTGTGATAAATAAGAAGAAAAAAATCGACACCCCGAAATAAAAAATCAATCTACAGGTTAATTAAAGAGGTAATTAGCTGCTAAAGACAACAGTTAAAAACAAGGTGAAAACGCTTGAGTTGTTAGATGTTCTCAGCAACAAATAATCACACAGTCATTAAAAACGGACCCGTAAAACTTACTTTGTGAGGAAAGTTCTTGTGTTTAGTGGGGAAGCCTGTCCCCACGCTGAAGGAGCAGAGCACGAGCAGCATCTGGAATCTCCTCGCGACCTCCTGACGCATCTTCTCCGCTTTGATGTTTGCTTTTGTAAAAGTAAGACCTGTTTTCTGTTTGGTTCTCTTTAGACGAGCTCGTTAGTTCAGAAGCGAGGCTCTGACTCTTTCCGCCCTCCGTCTGGCTCGAACTTCAGCTCGGAACAAAAGCAACTTTTAACGCCTGGTGAGTTGTGGAGATGCGCACCCGCGCGCTGTCCATTACGGATACAAGAGGCTCGCGCAGCAACTGTCGCTCCGCGCGCGCCTCTTCCCCATAAAAAGCCGGACTCGGGGGTCGCTGAAAGCACCAGAAAGTTAAATACCCACGGAGAACCTTCCCGTCCGCACCAGCGCGCGTTTATTCAGCTGTGTGGAGCTGGGAGTGAGTCACTCGCCGTGGGTGTTTCATCCACAGACTTCGAGTTGCTGGTTATCGTTAATCCATTATCAAGCTGAAGTTCATCCTCCGGCACAGGACCTGAGTGAGTGAGTGAGTGTGTGTGTGTGTGTGTGTGTGTGTGTGTGTGTGTGTGTGTGTGTGTGTGTGTGTGTGTGTGTGTGTGTGTGTGTGTGTGTGTGTGTGTGTGTGTGTGTGTGTGTGTGTGTGTGTGTGTGTGTGTGCGCGCGCGCGTGTGTGTGTGTGTGTGTGTGTGTGTGTGTGCGCGTGTGCGCGCGCGCGCGTGTGTGTGTGTGTGTGTGTGTGTGTGCGCGTGAGTTCCGCCCAGCCAACCCGTTTCAGTAAACTTCTAGGCTCGCAGTTACATGCTGGGGGGAGTTGGGGGTGGGATTGCTCCCAGCTGTGTGTGTGTGTGTGTGTGTGTGGGGGG
>SSNS01000103.1:4676-68559 GCA_006937985.1 Aphyosemion australe | reverse complement strand
TACGTCACCAGGAACAGAAGTTTCCTCATGGATATGAAGTGATTTTAACTCTGGAAGTGAAAAGAAAATCAAAGACAATCCAGGCAGGATAAAGTTTTACAGTTCTTTCCATTCAGCCTGTTTGTCATCATTGATTTTACATAAAATTTAATAAAATTCAATTTAGGTCAAGTTTTTTAACCTTCTGTTTTTCTAAATTTGCAACAAAAGAAAAGCAAAAAAATACTACATCTTATTTACTTCAGGTGATTTCAGTAAAAATGATTATTGTAAAGTGTAAACATGTATCCCTTTGAAAACACTTTCTAAATGCTTAATAGACTCATAAGCGTTACTTTTAATTAATTCTTTGTACAGTACAAAGACTGACAGATTAGGTAGATAGACAGCCAGGTAGACTGACTAAGAAATGTCTAATGACAGGATTGATAATGTTCTTTAGTTCTTAAAGAGGTCAGATGTTAATTGCTCATTTCTTCAGTTGTGAGTTCAGTTGTAAACACTAAATCTGTTTTGAAATACAAATAAAATGTGTAAAATGCTTGATATGTCATTGTTTCAACTGATATTGAATAAGTAAAGCTCATTTACCACTGTTGTGCATTTCCTAAGAGATAAATGTTTACACTTTACAATAAGGCTCCAAAATTAATTCAGTGATATGCTTAAGTAATGCTTATGAGTCTATTAAGCATTTAGAAAGTGTTTCCAAAGGGATACATGTTTACACTTTACAATAAGGGTCCAAAAGTCATTTAGTAATGGTTAACTATGGATAAGTAATACTTAAGTAATGCTTATGAGTCTATTAAGCATTTAGCAAGTATTTCCAGAGGGATACATGTTTTACCTTACCTAAGGTCAGGTAAGGGCTACCTGCTGACGTACACGGTACAGCATTAGTAAGTGAGTAATTAATTGTTTATTAATGCCCATCCAAGTAACATCCAAAATACAGGGTAGGATAAGTGGATGCATTAGTTAGCTGTTACTTACTGCTTATTCACTGCAAATACACAACCATAGTAAATGATTACTTGGGTATTTATTAATGGTTTATTAACACAACAACTATCATGGTAATTACTGCAGAGTAAAACACACATGATGAATTAAATATTATTTAATGCTTATTACTGCATTAACTAAGGTTCAGTAATAAACAATAGTTAATATATAAAAATAATGTTAATACTTTATGTAATGGTTTAGTAATGCTTAATAATGCACTAATTAACGTTAATAAAGGTACCCTTATTGTAAAGTGTTACCGAATAGGGTGTAGCTGTGTTTGTTGACTTGGCTAAAGCCTTTGACTCCTTAGACCATAACATCTTACTTAGCAGGCTCAAACATATAGGACTTTCTCAGGCATCCGTGGCATGGTTTAGAAGCTATATCTTAGACCGTATGCAAACAGTGAGAACAGAGGGTTACCAATCTGCTCCTCTACCTCTAACTATGGGCGTTCCTCAAGGGTCAATACTGGGCCCAACCTTATTCAAAATCTATATCAATAACATTGTTCATGCTGTTGACAGTTCTCATATACATTTATATGCGGACGACACCCTTTTATATGCATGCAGTTCTTCTTTGAATGCAGCTTTGTCCTCAACTTTGTCTTCAACATGCCTTCTCCAACCTTCACCTTCATTTAAACACAAGTAAAACAAAGTTCATGATCTTCAACCATAACTTACCGCAATCAACTTGCCACTCTAGTACTGTTTCCCTGGATGGTACAGACCGACAACTTGTCAGTTCCTATAAGTATCTGGGTATCTGGCTTGACAGCACACTTTCATTTGACATTCACATTAACTCATTACTCTCTAAAGTCAAGTCAAGAATTGGGTTTCTATACCGCAACAGGTCATTCATTACTCATTCTGCAAAGCAAACCTTGGTCAAAATGACAATCCTTCCCATCTTAGATTACGGTGACATCATTTATAGGACTGCTTCCAAAACCTCTTCATAAACTTGATGTCATTTATCACTCAGCAATCCGTTTCATCACTGGTGCCCCTTTTACTACTCATCATTGTGATCTGTACTCACTCGTTAACTGGCCATCACTCCATTCCCGCAGGTTGTTACATTGGTATCAATTTATATACAAAACAGTCATCGGTAAAACACCGTCATATCTTCACTCATTACTCATCACTTCCAACAACCAGCGCAATTTACGTTCAAGTAACCTAATCTCTATGGTTATTCCCAAAGCTCGCACCTCCTTTGGCCGCTCCTCATTTCAGTTTGCTGCTCCCAATGACTGGAATGAACTGCAAAAATCACTAAAGCTCACTACCTACGTTCCATTAAATACCTTCAATAATTCATTGCATTCAATAGTTTCTGATCAATGTGCCTGCTTCTGAGTGCTTAAAGATTGTTTTAGGTCTGTTTTGATGGCTTGTACATATTTTATATGAGAACAGTCCTTTGTCTTTATGTCTAGCTGTTTCATCTTATTTTTATCTTGTTTTTTTTTTCTTATCTGTTTGTGTAAAGCTAACTATGTGTCTGATGCTGCTGCCTCTTGGCCAGATCGTCGTTGTAAATGAGAATGAGTTCTCAATCGACTCATCTGGTTAAATAAATTCTTCAAGTATGTCTAACTTGTGAAGGTAAAATATCTCACAAACCATGGATGGATTTTAACAAAAATCTCTGAAAATATTCACTGAATATAAAACAGATTACTTTCTAGAGTCTTCCCAGTTCAAGAATGTCATCATTGACTAGAAAACTCAAAGATAAGTCAACAGAACATGAGATCAAACTCAAAATGATGATCTTATTAAATGAATAGGAATTCTTTCAAGGAACATTAGGCCTTTTGTCTCTAACAAAGACTCAGTAATGAGCTTTTCTCCTCCAGTGTGTGTGCATGTGGTAAATAAACAAACCCACTCCAGAACAGGCTTTAAATTGAAAATTGTTTTAATCTTTGTTTCAGCAACACGGGCAACAAATCTTATGGCTTTACAAACTCCTTCCAGAGCTTAGTCCTCAACCAAAATGACAAATTTCAAGAGCCAAAAGCAGCCGATAAGTTTCCACTGGGACACATTACAGTCTGAATCGTCTCCTCAGATTTTCAAACCTCCAGTTTCAACAAGGAAAACCTGGTGGTGAAAAACAGCCATGTTGCTGTTTGTAATTACTTTTTTTTACTTTCACAGGCAGAAATGTTGGGACTTCACATACTGCATGCTCCTCCAGTCAGCTTGAGAGGAAACTTTGATGGGAAGTAAATTCTTTGTTGGGGCACTTTTCTGTTGGAGGGCATGCAGATCAGTCATGTTTTCCACATTTCAGTAAAAAAAAAAAAAAAGAATGAATCAGTTCTTATTCACACAGTTAGAAAACAAGGATGGAATGCATCACCAAAAAAAATAAATAAATAAAAAATAAACAGTATAATGGAGGTAAAGAGGACATCAATGCTTTTGTTTCATCTTTATGGATATTTGTCAAAACGGTTTTCTGACACAAGTTCACGTTAACGCTCTGACCGTCAAACTAAATCTTCCAGGCAGGTCCACGTGGAACGCCAGAGCAACTCTGAGAAAAAATATATAAATATTGAAATGTATTTTAGTTTATTTCCCTGCCTACGTCATGCAAGCATTTAAAATGCCTTTCAGTGGTGCAGTTAAGACATTTAGAGCTGCCTTTTTCAGGTGATCAAGACCAAAAAGCTAAAGGAAAACGAGCACATCTTAAATTAATCTGTAGATCAGATGAGCGCAGCATCGTCATACATACAGATCCACGTTGTTCAGATTTACATAAAAAGCACTTATGTGAGCGTAAATCCAAAAGAAAACAACATCACACATGTAACTCATTTTAGAAATGTTAAAGACACTAGGCCCATGTTTGAGTGCAGGTGTAAACAGTAAAATTAGGCTGAAACCATTTCTAAAAAAATATGAGCAGTAAAAAAATATCTGTCAGTCTTGCTCCCTGGAATTCTTTCCTTGTTACACATCTGTTTAATTTTCTTTTAGGAACATCTGTTTAGCATTTCAAGAGAAATGGTAGAAAATAGATCTGTACATATACATCCTTTGGTTAGGAGAGTCTGATCATCTAGAATCGGTTCAAGTAGAAGTCACTAGGAAAAGAATGAGCAGGACTCATGCTCACCCTGTGACATCCGTCTGGGAGGTTTGGGGATGCATATCATGATAAATTATATCTACATATATTGTGTTTTTAGTCTTATGTGCATCGTAGAATGCTAGATCCATTTTCTCCACCAACAGGAACTCTGAGAACTACTCTGTTGTAGGTTTTGTTATTGCACGAATAAATATATATTTAATATGTGCACAGGAATAAGGCTGAATGTGAGATAAATACAGTTAGAATAAGTGAGGACTGACATGGAAACAGTTTGTAACTAGAGATGAGCGGCTAACGGACTAAAACTCAAGCTTGTGTTTAGGTGAGCGGAGGAGAATCAGACATGAAGAGACATGTAATGTGTTATGAGGCAAAACCATCAAATAAAAATGGAAGTGGTGGAAGTACAGTGAGGTAAGAGGAGGTCTGGGTGTGATGCAGCTCAGTCCTGAAGGAGGCTCTCCTCAGACATCCATCCAAGAGAGGCGAGAGGCTGCTCACGTCTGGAGTACTTCAGATGCAGCAGGTCGCCCACTTCACTGATGGCCGCCAGTGCCTGAAAGCAGCAGCAGGGACGTTAATCTCCACTTAAAGATGCTTCAATCCAAAGTTGAGAGGATTTTCTGACACAGATCAGTGAAGAGGCAGAGGTGAAAGGTGAACAGGAACAGTGCTGAAGTGTTCCTGCTCCTTCAGGTTTTCCACCAGACTGTATCGGTGTTGCAACACACCGCAGGGCACGTGGAAACAATTTACCTTCCTCCTGACCTTTATTCTGATTCCATGGTTTGAGAAACGAGGGCTGGCTTTTCCAAAGACGGAAAAGGCAGCTCTACAAAAGCTGACTGGTGCTCTTTAAATGGACTCTTTACAAATGGTGCTGCTGGGCTCCCAGTAAGATAAATGGAGAGAAGTCCACATACCCTGTAATCTGTAACAGCAGCTTGGTGTTTCAGGTGGTTTATTAAACACATTGGAAGCCTTTTTTATTCAGCAGGTACAAAGACACATGACTGTGGGGAATAATCATGTCTGCCATTCTGTTATAGGGTTTTACACCTAAACCACCTCTATGATGGACAACAGCCAGAGACTGAAAAAGTAGGGCTTGTTTGTTTGTAAGGGTTGCAGAGAAAAAAATCTCCTTTCTGAAAAGAACACGGCAGCATAAATTAGACCAAAACTCCGTCAGCTCGGTGGTGGAGGGCTGATGGTTTGGGTTCCTTCAGTTTTGGGTCAATAAATAATGACTTAGTGGGATCTGTTGTGTGTTTTGTACACTTGAATTTAGATCTGAATCTCTTTATTACCTGGTAGAGAAAGGCTTTGATCATGTTCTGATTAGCAAAACCTGAGAATTAAAAGAGGCCGGGCTGAACACAAACGAGTCCGATGACCAGAGTGTACCCATGACCACCCGTTGAGGACCCATTAAAGTTAAAGTTCCAAGTCATCATCACGCACTGGTGAAATTACATCTCCGCATTTGACCCATCCCCGTGGTGGGGAGTGGTGAGCTGCAGCTGTGGCCGCGCTCGGGAACTATTTGGTGGTTTAACCCCCCAATCCAACCCCTTAGTGCTGAGTGTCAAGCGAGGAGGCATTGGGTCCCATTTTTTTCAAGGTCTATGGTATGACCCGACTGGGATTTGAACCCCGACCTCCCAGTCCCGGGGCGAACACTCATACCACTAGGCCACTGGAGCTGGTAAGGGGGAAACAATCTTCAGGGCTAAACCAGCCTGTACCAAAGCAACAAGCATGACTTACTGTATCGAGCATCTCTTTGGTATGAGCAGCTGAAACACAGAAACGTGCTCTGGACTCAATGATGGGCGTCGCCGGAAACCCGACCACCACCGTGCCAATGTTCCTCTTCAGCATCTCACGACCAAAAGCCCTAAAAGACAAACTAAACTTCAGACGTCATGCAAGAAAACACAAGAGTATCTAAACTCTTCCTTCTTTGTCTGTTTGCACACCAAGAACTCAACAAAGTTAAAGGATGTCCGACAAGTACGGGTGCACCGATTGTTTTTGGCCGATCACCAATCTTGAGACAAACCTGACTTGCCGATACCGATTTGATCTTAACTAAAATCAGATTACGTTTCAATTTCCTTTTATTGAGAAAACCAACATGAATACTCATGAAACAACACCAGTTTCAACTGGACATGAGGTCATGTTCTCAGATATAAATGAACATATTTAGCATTGCTGTTTGGACTACAAAATCATATTTGTTCCTTTACACTTTCATTTTTCTAATTTTGAAAACAAAACTTTTGTACCTGTTTTGACAAATTATTCTACAGCAATGATTTGCTTTAACATTATAGAGGTGCACTGATTACAGTTTTTGGCCGATCACCGATCTAGAGAAAAACCTGAGATCGAGGCCGATAGATCGGTCGGCTGATCTATCGGTACACCCCTACTGACAGGTACAGGAACTAAGTCAACCTGCCGTTAAAAATCAGCCCTCATACCCGATTTTGGCGGGCATGTAGAGCATCAGGGGCACCACAGGCGAGTCGTCGTTGCCGTAGATAATGAAACCCATGTCTAGGAGTTTCCTGCGGAAGTAGTTGGTGTTCTCCGACAGCTGTCTGAGGCGATCGGCACCTGGAATAGTGAAGAGAAGACAACTTTTAGATTAGAACTCATGTTTAACATTTCCTGGCTTCAGCTGATGTCAGCTACTCTTACTGCCTAAAAGACGGGTTTACAGAAGATTCTCATTTCAAATAAATATACAGAAGACTCATTAGATCTGCGTCGTCTCCTCGTCACATCAGTTTCTTTCCCAACATTGGGAATGAAGAGATTATCAAAATGTATTGTCCCCCAGTCCTTTCTCACATCTATCAATCAAAAGCTTACCGTAACATTTTAATAACACGGTCACCAAACATGATTTTAATGGTAAATTTACTTTAAAATGGTAATACTAACCGTAGAACATTTGACTGCATTAACCAGTAAAACTGGAGATTGTTTCATACCTGCAGGTGTTTTTGATAAATGTGCTTAAAAAGGACGTTTTCTCATTGGTTTTCTGTACAAACTGTTCAGCGCTGGCATCTTCCCCAAACTCGTGTTGCAATTGTTTGAACAGAACTTTTACGACCCTCCATTACAGCGTTTGGCGATACAACACATTCCAGTGAAACCTGTGGAGATGTTTAATAAGTCAAATGAAAAGCATCTGTAAAGGTATTTCGGTTCCTATTCTGCACGTGAGTCAAAAGTTTCCCACCAGTGACGAGTTCCCTGATGTCAGCACATCTGATCCAACATGAAATAAGAAAGACAAGCTGAGCTGAAGGCAGTGTGATGTCTGGTACAGCGTTCTGTTTAAGGAAACTCTTTGAACAGTTCAAAGTCAACAGTCTGAAGCTAAACAGACATCAATCGTCCCTCGTCAGTCTGATGTACTCTGGATTTATTCACTGGATCCAGAATCAAAGCCTGCAGAGATAAAATCTTAACCAAACAAATAACCACACACCACAAAGCGCCAACATCTGCCCATCTGAGCTCCCAAACAGAGCAGAGCCATCATGGCTTCACAGCAAAGCCCCCTCACAGAGGAGGAATCCGCAGGTATGCCTGGTGCTGAAGAGCCAACATGAACTTTAATGTTCCGTCCTTGTGTCCTAACCTTTTATTTTCCTAATACCTTCAGTCTGAATCAGTCGTGTGTCTGGTTTCCGTAGCAACAGAGAGAAAACAACAAATGTTTAACAGGCAGCTCAGCTGTCACATTGACTTTGTGTCAGCATCTGACTCTTCAAAGGCTGGAATTGCAAACAGTGACTGGGCTGCAACCAATCATTCTGTCACCGCTACTCTTCCACAGCAAAAGCTGGTCAGGCTCACATCCCCGCTGCAAGGTCAGCCGGTGCGGCCTTCTCTTCTCGGAAACCATACAGAAGGAAGAGCCAGCGGCACGCTACGCAGGCAGCACAACAAAGATCTGCTCCAGGAGTTGTTATTCTTGTGCCTATCGACTGAGCGGCCCGGAGGCAGCAGAACCTGATCCTGGAGGCTGAATCAATCAAGCTCTGTGCAAGAATAAAGAGGGGCTGCCCAGGAAAAATAACAAGACTGTGTCATTTATTTGTGTGCACAGGAGCGTCCAGCAGAGTTTAGTGTGCAGAGGTCTCTGGTCCTCAGCGCCATGCTGCTGTCCACCCACAGAGGCAAGGAGCACACATGTGAAAGTGATGAAAGGAAAGTGTGTGCAGGCCGTTCCAGCAGCCTCACCTTACTTTGAACAAAAGTGTGGAGCTTAAAAAGAAGCTGGAGATTTTAGGAGAGCTCCAGCTTTTCCTAAAGCCAGAAGCTGGAACAGATGGCTCTGTATCACATCAGTAACATTAAAATGAAGATGTGTGAAGGCTTCATGATGATTAAACTGTGTAACATTTGAAATGGATGTAAATAATTATTTGACCCATAACAAACGTGACATGAAAGGAGCCTGATTTAAACAAAACCAGGACAGGAGCTGAAACTGATGTAAAGCATCAGATCTATGCTGCCATCTAGTGGTCACAGCCAACATCAGCAGCACATCTGTAATTGTATGTATGTATCAAACTGTTACATTAAAACGTGTCAGTATCTATTAGTGTCTCTGCCTCTCATCGATCATCTAGGTTAGATTCAGCTGATAAATTACACATTATTTGTTTTTTTCATAATGACAGGTTGTTTATAAATTTAAGAGCTTTAGGATTTTTCAAACCAGCTTACAAAAAGAGAGCCCAGTTTGGTTAAACTTGCTGCGCAGCATCACCCTACTGGTCTGAGTCTTAGCTCATTCTCAGCTTAAAGAAGACAAAGAGAGAAAAATTACCCAGTGAGGTTCCATCTTCTCCCATGATGATCTTCATGGAGGTGATGATCTGCTGGGCCACAGGAGGAGACATGGAGGTGGCGTAGACGGCGCTGTGAGAGTGGCAGCGCAGGTAGTCGATCAGCTCCTAGCAGACACGTCACATTCAAAGCGTAAATCAGAATCTGGAACTATCTTCTTCTTCCCCAAAATTAAAAGTAAACTGAAACATGTTCCTCTAAAACAGGAAGTTGTTGTTTCTTTTTTCCACTGCTCATCATCACCAGTGTTGGCCAACACCTGATGGCAGATCAGGCTTTCTGAAATGGCGCAACTTCCTGAGCATGAGTCCTTTTACTGCAACCGATCCTGCTGAGGTCAAAGGTCAACTTTTGTGTTGTTAACTACCTTTCTGCCTCCGATGTATCCACCAGCAGCCCCAAAGCTCTTGGTAAATGTTCCCATCATGATGTCGACATCTTTGGGATCCAGACCAAAGTAGTTGACGACCCCTCTGCCTTGAGGCCCGAGGGCGCCGATACTGTGAGCTTCATCCAGGTACAGGTACGCCTTGTAGCGCTTCTTCAGAGCTACGATCTCAGGCAGGCGGACGATGGAGCCCTCCATGCTGTGGGAATCAGAAAATCCTTTTAAATGTTAACAGCAAACCTGGACAGGCAAACACATCTAAAAAACCAAACCGATCTAAACATACAGCTATTCGTTTATAGAGGAAAGCATCGATATCTGTGTAGGTAAACTGTCTCCCTGTACTGTGATCCTCAACAGAAACGGAGGGAGGATCAAACATCTACTGGAGAGATGTTTTCAGTGACTTAATGACGTCCCTCTGGCTGTGGAAAACCACACTGGTTCTCCGTCTTGAAGAACCAGTTAAGAAGCAGTTCTAGAGCCTGCTTGGTGGTAAACACAGAGATGTGTGTGCCTACCTGTAAATTCCCTCCACAACAATGAGGATTTTCTTCCACGGCCTGTGAGTTCTGGGCTGGCCGTGCACAATAGCATCTCTCAGCAGCTTCTCAAGGCTTTGCATATCTAAAAGGTAAACAAATGTTTGTAAAAGGAAAAAAAAACTTTTAGTAGTTGCTGTAAAAACATGGCAAACAAAAAGCTACGCTCATGCTAAAATGCACCTGAGTGAAACCTACAATTGGGTGTTAGAACGTGTTTTCATGGTGAGGGTGTGTTTGAGTGCATGTTTTAATATTAGAGATAGGAGACGTGTCACCCACTGTTGTGTTTGAAGACCCGGATTGTGGAGCCGGACAGCCGAGCTCCCAGCACCAGCGACGCGTGGTTCAGCTCGTCACTTAAGATGAGACAACCCTACAACAATAAAGATGGGAAACAAGTCCCTATTAAAGCCACAGGCTTCCTGATTTTATCTGATTTCAGCAGAAGCAGCTTGTGTTGGAGCTCTACCTGTAAAGTTCTAGTACATAATGATGCAGAGATGAAAACAGAAACGGTGCTCAGGGTGAAAAAATCTGACACAGTCTGAAATTAAAAGTAGTTTCTTAATGCAAACAAATCCCCAAAACGTTCTCTGATGTTGTAAACGAAATGTTATCATGATCAAACGACAAGAATGAAACTACAAAATTCTCCAACATTATAAATTTAAAACAGGTTTAGTAGTGATGCTCTGGTTCTGGTTCCAGATCTCTGATGCTTCTGCTGCTCTGACCCGATTTTAGAGGACTTCCATTTATGTTAAAGAACTTTAATTAACTGATTTTTTTTTATTAATCTTGAACTTGAACATTTTTAATCTGAACTAAAAACTGCCACATGGGAGATCTATTATAGTGAGCATGCTTAGTTCACAGACCAGGAAAAAATAGTTAAATATTGCTGTTTGGGAATGATGTGTTCAGGGACCAAAACACATCACTACTTGGTATATATGTTGTGTGTGTAGGGATGGGTACCTTTGACATTTGAATCGATACGGTACCAATTCCCGGTACCTATGTATCGATACCGGTTCTTCACGGTACCTATTTTCGATACTTTTGAGTGTTTAATAATTATTTAAATCTCATTTTTAATTAAAATTTTATTTTTTCTCAATATATAACCATATTTGATAAACATCACAATAAATAACATACAACTGTTTGTATTTTGTCATCGTAGTGTTGTACAAAATTCTTCAATATGAAAACCTTTAACCACAACTGTTTCTAAATGATGCAGAAACTAAAACCCAGCTCCATGTGCTCCTATTCCTCTCCTTTCCCCTCTGGACAAATTGTGTGATGGTGCGTCCTTGTAGTATTAGAAACTGCTGTGAACTAAATTTACTGTGTATCTTCATTCATTTTGCCGTTCTTTTTTTAAACAGTTGATTTTTCCTACTCGGAAGTCGGAATTTCCGAGGATGAAGTGAACGCACCATTAGCTGATAGCAATGTTAATGATAGCTAAAATATCAAGCTAACACTATCTTAAACATAAACGTTTATTTTGCTGCTGGAGCAGATTAAGATGATGATGCCTCACTTAGATCGTTGTCGCTGATTTCATCATCACCCAATCACCCACTGCATTTAGTGAAGTGAAGCCAAACTTTATAGCGCGTTCGCTTTCTCCTAGTCGAAATTTCCAAGTTCCGAGGAGAAAGCGAACGCACCATTAGCGGAACAGGAGCTAAAATATCAAGATAATGTTATGTTAAATAGTTTATTTACCTGCTGGAGCAGATTAAGACAATGATGCCTTACTTATATCATTGTTGATGGTTTCTTCATCTCCCAGATAGCCATCCCATTTAGTAAAGTGGACCCAAACTTTAGAGCTCTTCCTCTGCGCCATGCTGCTTGCTGTTTACAGCTTGCCTGCAGCGACTAGCGACTTTCCGCTCAATCACCGGTGAAACACTTCTCAAGGGGGGAACACATATCGACATAACACCGGCGCTGCTGTCTATTTTGGCAAATTGCTGTCTCGCAAGTTCTCGTTAGGTCTGGTACCGAAACAAGGCACCGTTTTTTGTCACGTGAATCGGTACTCGGTAAAAAGTACCGGTTCCGGTACCCATCCCTATGTGTGTGTGTGTGTGTTCTGTCTTCTCAATCCCCAGTGAGTCATGGTGGATGGCTGCTCATACTGAGCCAGGATCGTCTGGTGTTTTCCTCTCCACTGTCGCTACATGCTTGCTTGGTATGAGGATTGTATCAAGACACTGACACTAGTCAGTGTCTTGATGCAATTTGCTGGGTTCCTTATGTAGGAAACATTTTTACTGATTGGCTTAGTGAACTGAACTGCATTTGGAATGTTTATTATGTGAAGTGCCTTGAGACGACTCTTGTCGTGATTTGGCGCTAAATAAATAAACTGAATTGAATTGAACCAGAGTTTTTAGTGTCAGACTGGTGGATCACTGATCAGGTCGATCATGCTGAATACTGGTTGATTCCAGTCACCAGACAGTTCTCAAATTCCTTCCAAATTTTCATTAATCATTTAAGTATTTTTCTGGTAAATATAATACTTTAATCCTAAAAGTTTTTATGTGAATTTAAACGGTCAAACATATCAGATTTACTCCTTTGTTTAATGAACGTTGTACCTAAAAAAGGAAATTCAAAACTTTCTCTCTCTTGGTTTTCTCTTTAACCACTCCCCAGCTCATTTTTATTCCATTTATAAAAACTATGACCTCAACAGGATTTCACATCTCAGAGTTTTGTGTGTTGAGCAATTTTTGCCACACCTTCAGCCAATCTTTCACCCCCCATACAGAGTTTAATATTAAACATCAAAACAACTACTTATTACTGAAATACCCAAACCTAGGGCTGGACAATAGGTCAATAATGCTATATATCCATCGATAGATGTGTGGTGCGATAGGAAAAAAATGGGTCAATAAAAGGTTTCCTGTCTTTTTTGTCATAGCCTATCAGATAGCTTCATACTAGAGACATTACTTATTCCCAACCAATCAAACTTAAACAGCTCATGACTTAAACATGACGTCACAGCAAGGAGAGGCGGAGGAAACCGTCCCAAAAAAAAATGTACAGTACTTCACCATTTTTACAATATTTTAGTCCAACCAAGTCTGGTAACACAACCAACTTATCATAAAGTAATGACATAAAATGGCCTCTACATTTTTTATAATTAATGATATCGATCCCTATGAATTGTTTTTTATGTATATGCTTTTTTCCTACATTGTCCAGCCCAACCCAAACCATCAGCAGACGACTATATTCACTCTGATACATCTGATCTAGTTCATTTAATAAAGGACACCAGCTCACTCACATGATGATACAGCTTCCTCTGGCCAAAGAACAATCAGCTTGTTACATAACACACTTTCATACAGTGATGATGAAGTCATCAGAACGTCAACAGCTGAGTTTATGAACCCCCATCAGTCTTTTGGATCCATTTTCTCTACGTTGTTTTTTCACTGGCAGCTTTCAGGAATCTGTTCTGACTCATGCCTACATCCCATCAAAACAACCTGGACTATAAAAGCGGAACGTTCTGAATGTGTGACCCGCTGAGGTCAGAACAACAGCAGCCACAGCTATCAATCCACTACAGCACGTTCCTCTCAGCGTGTTTCCAAAGCGGAAACTGCTGTAGAACAACCCGACACGTCTGAGCTCAAACAGGAAGTGATTGTTTTTTTAAAACTGTTAGCGAGAACAGTCACAACACGGTTAGGAACACACTTACAGAGTTACGCAACACTCCAAAAACAAAGGAAGTGAATAAAATTCCCCACCTTTCCAGTGAGAGCAGGAATGTTCATGGAGTTGGTCGCAAAGCCCATTCCGAAGGCCATGGATGACTCAACGCCCAGAAAGCGGGCGACCAACAGCTCCAGCTCCTCGTGGATGTCCAGGTTTCCTGAAAGTGAGAAAAAGTTTCATTGCAGCTTCTTCTCTCGCCTCTCCAGACATCCTGTACCAAAGCTGCCTCTCTCACCCATCTCACAGCGAGTGCTTCCCACTCCAGCTCCGTACGCATGAGTGACTTCCACAGCAGCATCAGCACAAGCTCCAGTGTTCTCAGCAAACCCGAGGTAGTTGTATGAACCCATATTGATCACATCCTTCACCACTTTACCCGTGTGCCTGAGAAAAAACAAACTTTAAGCTAACACAAATGTCAACCACAGCTGATGCCAACAGCTACTGTAAACATGACATAGTTTACTCTGCAGAGGAAATTCACCTGCCAAAGTGCATACTTCACATACCGACGTGATAAACAGGAAAGAACGTGACACGGCTGAAGAGTTATCAGTGGGACTTGTTTACAGAAACTAGGATTAAATCTCCCCACATTCTTTAGGTGTTTTACAGACTTCATCCAACAGATTCCCAAGAATTCACGAGGCAGTCACCAAAACATTTAGCAGGATTCTGTTTTTGAGAAATCTGCTTGATAAATTTCCTCTTAAGTTAGTCAGAGTTGTTTCAGGTGTCTAGAACTCACCTGGAAACCTTCTCAGTTTTGTTTCTGGGACTCAGGAAGAGAAAGAGATGTGGGACATTGTTGTGAAGAGTTGGTAACCTATTAAACTAGTTTGTGACTGAATGGAGACAAAGGAAGGGAATCTGACGAAATTCCAGATTAATGGGTCATAAGACAATTTGTGTCTAAACTGTGACAAAAAAATCTGCACAAATGTTAAAGAAACGTTATAATTTCAATGCTAACAGTCATTGTCCACTGAGACCGTCAGTGCGGTTACATGCGCAGTATCAACATCTAAGTCGATCCAGGTCGATCTTATAATAAGCTGCGAGTCTTTATCCTCGTTTACATGCACATTAGAAAACCGACCTCTCAAATGAAGTTCGTTCCACTCCAGTACAGTAGGTGGCGACATGTGCCTTTCTGTGTCGGGCATTGTTCCGGTTAGCTTGTGGCAACACAAATAGTAAACAAATGCTGGCGGGAGTAAAGCAGACGGAATTGAAACAGGAAATGCACCGTGGCTGAAGGAATGGACAACAACAACGCTGCAGCACAGCTTATTGGTACGTACTGCACTGTTTGATGTTGTTGCGCGTGTTACATTGTGGCGGTGATATTATCAGACGAGTGCTACTGCGGCCGCGTCACTTCCGGAATGCGAGCGTCTAATCGGTTCAGCTTGGCTGACCCGTTTACATGCAGAATGAATTCAGATAACTACCGCATTATCTGGGTGCTTCAGCCCGATTGGAAGAAGTTCACCTTCAGCCAGACTAACATGCATTTAAAATAACCTACGTGAGTCTATTTAGGGCAATACTTCGGTTTTCTGATGTGCATGTAAACGCACTGACTGATTTAAAACATTTGTGTACATCACAAGTTATTTATTTAAACACATAACCTGAGCTTCTGAGTCTAAAGTTCTTAAATCAACATAAAAAAACAAACAAAACTAAATCAAAATGTAATGTTATATCTGTTTGCTGCTAATGATTGTAGCATCACATTACATTTACAACACTCAGTAATAGATAAAGGTAGATAAAGCAGACTGCAATAAACCTATCTTAATAGTGACTTCCTTTTCAAGGACATATGACAGATACCAGGATTTAAAATAACTGTCTGAATCACGGCTTACGTCATTCTTATCATGAAATATCAGAAAAACTGGATCACACTCCTCAGGGAGTGGCGTACAGCTTTAGGCCGGATGGCTGTGTTGGGAAATCCACGTCTGTTTTTGTATCCAAATGAAATGTTAGTTCAGACGAATCCTTTGACTGGGACTGAGTGTAAAAACAAAAAGCAGCAGCCGCAGGCATAATCACGCACAACGACCTACTCGAATGTCCAGTTGTAGTTGTGGGTAACTCTCAACATCAGGTCCATCTTGGCACCGGGAACGCTGCAGATAGGTCGGTTCCAGTTATCTCGGATCCTCATGTACAGGTTCCTGGTGTAAAAGTTCTCAAAGTCCTGATAGAGAGGAACAAAATCCTGCAGAAAAGATAGGTGTGTATTAATGTCATGTTGATAGGTCTGCACACACACACACGCACGCACACACGCACATGCCATCCAACAGTCAACGTTTACTCTTTATGAACGATAAAATAGAAGTAAATGCAGCGTAGAACAAGGGGAACAAAACCAACTCCATTAGTTTTACGATTAAAGCTCAAACCTTCTGCTGTTCTCGCTCTCGAGCCACGTGGCACTTCTCGATGTTCCAGTGGCGGAGGAAGTCTCTGAGGTAGCCAAACAGGGTAAGGATGCCGTAGCCCATGTAGGTGAGCACAGCCACCAGCAACGGCGTCTCCTCGAAGGATTCCACAAAGGGCTTCTGGTACAAACTGGGATTGGTCGTAGCATTTTGCTTCTGAGGAACGAGAAAGAAAAACAGCGACGACTTATCAGGCTTTAGAGTCAACCTGATTCAATCACGTCTACGAATACTGAGCTGAAGTTGTACATGTTAGTAGCTAGGAGTATTTTAAACACACACTCTGAGTGTTAACAGAGCTCAAACGACCGCAACACTATTACAAGAGGTTACATTATAGGTATGACAAAAACAGCTATAAATCCATCATTTTTCAACATCTTATAAAACTCAAGCATGAAAGGCGGTGGGCAATATACATTCTTTCTGGGAATGCTAGCCTTCCCTTTTAAAAGTTAATGGTTTATTTCATACGTGGAATCAGATTACTTATTAAATGTTAAACTCAGAAAATGCTTCAAAACAAACAACTCTGATCAGGAAAAACGGATTCAACGTGGAAAGTGGTCAAAATATTAATAAAAACGTTTATGTTGCTGAGTGCCATGCCTTTAAGGATCAATGAGTCGTTCATCAATCCAGATTTCTACAAGACTGAGTTTTATAAAAGGTGATATTGATGAGAGGACAGCATAAACGTAGCTCCACAAACAGCAGCATAGCTCCAAATGCTGTCTCGTCACTTATTACCAGCTCTGGCCTCAGCTTAACCACTCCTCATGTGACCGGTCATGCCTCTCCTAGAAATGCCTCTGAGCTGGAGAGACTGGTGAGTGAAGTCAGACGGCTCTGACTGCGCTGAAGAAGACCAGTAGATGAGGTCTTAGAAAAACTCACTCCATATACAATATTGGGTTTCCCCTAAGTGTGTAAAAGAAGAGAGACACACAGATGGATATCTGTAGTTTTGCATGCTCTGGTCCTCAGTAGATCGTGTTACATTGTATATACAACAAGACACACTCATGGTGTGAAGCACTGGATTTAAGGTTCACACGAGTTCATGAATAAATCATTTTAATTTCCAGTCATGTGTCTTCTATCCTATACACGAGGATTATTTCCTTATGAGGAATTTTTAAGCAACACAAAAACAGAAGGAGGAAATTATGATGGTGCTATAATGACATTTGTATTTCAATTTGCCTGTTGTTAAAAGTCAGTGAGTTAAGATGGTAGAATGAGGGCAAAACACATCCGACACTATGATGCGTGTCAAAAACATACACCTTTAAATCAATACTTCTATACAATCTTTATGTTTTCACGATAAAGCCTAAAGCTAATATTTCTGACCCAAGCTTTCCACAAAATGAGTAACGTAATAAGCGCATTTATACCAAGACATTAGTGGCACATCCCTTCCTACCGGGAGTGTTTCAGATGAGAGGCGGCTGCGAATGAGTTCCACACAGCTGGTCCCACAAGATCACAGGAAAAACTACATCTGTGTTTTTGTGGATTTTCTGTTCTTTGTACCTCGACCAAGGAGGTGTCAAAGGTAATGACATTGTTATAGGTAAAGCAGGTTTATTATGAAGTTGGTCAGATGCTTTACACTGCTCCCGTGTTTGATTTCCTGTCTAGTCCGACATGTTCTGGGAGGGTAGCGCGTAAAAAACTAGACCCAAGGCATACATTTAGTAGAGTGACGTGACTCTACAATTCTGGGATGCACTGCTTACGCATCCGGTGAAAAGCCAGGGTGATGCTGAACATTCAAAATTGCCTGCCCTAAGAATGGAAATGATGGGTTTATGTCAGACGTACTGTGAATAATGCTGGACTTGACCCTCCGACAACCCCAGTCATCATGAACAAATGAAAGCTATAGTCAAATTCATCTACGAGACATTTGTGAATTTTGTTTACCTGCCACATTATCTGAACCCAAATGAATACATCCACTGGCTCTGACCACTCAGAGTTATGAAACACGATGTTCCCTTCAATATTTGACTCTGAAGGGAGAATAAACAAATGCACCCAGCCTCACCTTAACCACCACACAAATAC
This sequence comes from Aphyosemion australe, assembly GCA_006937985.1. Lineage (NCBI taxonomy): Eukaryota > Metazoa > Chordata > Actinopteri > Cyprinodontiformes > Nothobranchiidae > Aphyosemion > Aphyosemion australe. Next base: position 50,290 of record SSNS01000103.1, on the reverse strand, counting down.
CTCCTGTTAGTTTTGAGTCCACCCTTAAAGGGACACACCCTTTAAAGTCTGGGAACAGAACTGTCATGATGAAAATACCCAACCATGGGAGCAGACACCTCCTCTAAACTCACCAGGTCCTTTTTTTATTATTATTCACTAGAGTCAGTAAACAGAGACCAGTCCAACTCAGACAGAGGAGGGAAACAACAGGGTGTAAAGTTACAGGAGGGGAAAAACAAATGTCACCACTACAATCATCCCTGATCAGGTTTCATCAGCACTAACAATGTTTAAACTACAGAACTGAAGGGTCACCTTTAAGTCACACCTGTATAGCTAAAACTATAATACTCCATCAAGTAATAATTGCCATTTAAAACTCTTACAAATGCTATAAGAGATCATGTTTTAGCATAGTCATATTGTGCTTATTTTATTTCATCTTATCTGTACAATGTCTTTTTACTTCTTGTGAATTGGACGAAGAGTCCAGAATAAAAGCTACTTGACTTGACATGAGCTGTAGCTAATAACAGCATTTGAGCTAATTATGTTGATATTACAGGTAACAGACATTAATACTAACGGTTTCCAGGTGCCTTCTACGGAAAGACCACTCCCACGGAGGAATTTCAAGCAGCAGCAATATGAACACGGGAAAAATAAACATATAGCCTCTAAGCTAACACCGAGGGTGTAATTTTAAAAAACCGGTTACAGCAGGTTGTAACGCCAACAGTTAATAACCCAATCAACTCTCGTCGAATGGGCCTTACCAACCTTCTCCCCGGCACGACGATACTTGTGTGACTGTTGAAACAAACAGTGGTTCTTCACGTAGCCATTTTTACTCGCATTTTTTCCATTTGAGGTCCGGTGACAGCCATCTCCATTTAGCAGCCTGGTCGCAGAGCTTTCTGTCATCTTGGTCGGCCGTCCGCGCCAGGAGGAAACCTCACGAACTGAACAGACTCTACTGGTGTAACGTTTCAAACGTGAGGTCGGATTTGAGATAAGGGGAAGACAGATTTGACGCCCACTCTGCCCTGTGACCGCAAGCGTTTTGTCGGAAATCCCCGCCCTGATTGGGTTTAAGCCCGCCCACTGCAGTGATACGGAAACGTGTCCGCCATATTGGACAGGGAGACACCGGTGTTGTTCTAAGATGTGTTCTCATAGACATACAAAGACATTCTATGTGTGTACCCTTTTGAAAACAGTTTCTCAACCGGCTTTTCTTTGGTTCACTTTTTTTTGTCCTTTGTAGTAGAAAAAGAATCTCGCAAATGTGTGAAATGTATTAAACTAACAATTAAAGTATTAACAACTGATTAATATTAATGTTAATATTTAGTAATGCATTACTAAGCAGACCCCACCCCCACCCCCGGCTCTTTGTCCTAACCCAAGGACATTTAATAGTTAACAATATTGGGAACATTAATAAAGGGATCCTTTGTTTATTCATGCTTAACAATGCACTAAGTAACGTTAATAAAGGGAACCTTATTGTAAAGTGTTACAAAAAATTGTAGTTGTTAAATCTATTAGTGCATTTTTGATTTAAAAAGATGGCAGCAGATTTTTTTTATTTTCTCTTATGCTTGTGCTATTTGTAGAAAAGGCCTGTGGGCACCTTATATGGTTCCTGAGGGCACCATGGTGACCGTGGGCACTAGGTTGGTGACCCCTGATTTAGACAAATTTAGACAATATTGAGCAAAACCTCAAGAAACACATGTCTTGTTTATTAAGAAAGGTATTCAGCAAAAACCTTTTTCATACTAATTTTATTCCATATATTCCATTATATATATATATATATATATATATATATATATATATATATATAAATGTCTTGATGCAATCTGCTGGGTTCCTTATATAGGAAACTTTTTTACTGATTGGCTTAATGAACTGAACTGTATTGGAATGTTTACTTTGTGAAGTGCCTTGAGACGACTCTCGTCGTGATTTGGCGCTATATAAATAAACTGAATTGAATTGAATTGAATATATATATATATATATATATATATATATATATATATATATATATATATATATATATATATATGTATGTATATATATATAATGATAGTGGAATCTTGTTTGCATTGTTTCTATATTACTGGTTTTCTTTAATAATTAATAAATTATTGAAAAGAAAATCCAATAATCTAGTTGTAAAAAGTAAACCTGAAAATTTAAAATTAAAGAGTAGTACTTTTACTCAATTGATGTAATTAAGCTGAACATTGGTCGTTGTTGAGTCATCAAGTCATGAACATATTCCCTCTCCACAATGGCATAACCCACATTTTTTCATGTCATCAACTTAACTGACCAATAGGAGGAGGTTTGTTGCATGTTGAAGCTGGGAGAGCTCTTCTTTTCAGCTTCTGTTTGGTGTGGGACATCTTGGTTCCTAAAAAATGACCTTTCTATAGAGCAGAACTGAAAAGGTGAAATCAAATGGAGTGAAATTAATATATGATTAAATTATAGGGATTCCTAGGGATTATGATTCAATAACATTTCCAATGGTATGTTGTCTCAAAGGTAGTCTATATTTTAACCTCTTGCTTTCCTTGTGTTGTTTTTTCCCATTTTGATTTAAATCCAGAATTTGAAGAAATAAATCATTAAATTGTGAAACAATATTTTCATTGTCAACTACTGTATTTATAAAGATTTAGATAACCACAGTCTTCCTTGCTTTTATGCACTGAAATCCATTAGTAGCTACTTCTTGAGGATGTTACTGGAAGATTCATGTAAATCTCTTTATATATATATATATATATATATATATATATATATATATATATATATATATATATATATATATATATATATATATATATATATTATGGGTGGGACTCGATTAAAAAAATTATCTAATTAATCAGAGGCTTTGTAATTAATTAGTCTTGGTTAATCGCATTTTAATTTTTCAAGAACATTTTCCCCGAAAGCAATTTTTTAAAATGAAAAATAATGAGACAGAGAATTACATATATCTCCACTACTATATGTAGTGGACAGAGAGAGAGAGAGAGAGGGAGAATTGAATAGAAATAGAATAGAATGCCTTTTATTGTCACTATTCACAAATACAATGAGATTAAAAGCAGCTCCTTCAGTGCAGTCACACATAAACAGTAAAAAAAAAAAGAGATAGAGAACGAGAGAGAGAGAGAGAGAGAGAGAGAGAGAGAGAGAGAGATAGTATAGTATACTATAGTATATAAAAAAGTCATCACTGTATTTTTCTTCCCTACTTCCTGGTGATGGAAAACTGCAGTGTTGACTTTTAGGTGCACCGATAGAGGACCTCAGCAACAGTGGTCTCCTTTAGAAAGCAGCTGAAAACCCGTCTGTTCAAGCTGGCTTTTGCGTGACCTTCGGTTGATTTTTCACCACTACCTTCTCTTCATTCTGCTCTTTCTACCAATTTCTGTCTTCCCTGGGATCCATTGATTACCCTTTTCTTACTCATTTTCTTTTTCCCTTGCCTCACATTTTTTAATCACAATTTTTACTTTTCCATTATTTATATGACATTTTTTCATTTTTTCACTTTTTAATTTTTTGTTCTTGTGAAGTGCCTCGTGATTTTTTATCTTGAGAGGCGCTATATAAAAGATAATTTCTTCTGTTTTCTTCTTTAACAATAGAACGTCCTGGAATCAACGCCACAGCCTTGTGTTGGAACTTCAAGTGCTTCCTTACCTTCTTCCTGTTTGGCTACTGTGGTCTGGTGAAACGTGCGCAGCAGCACAGACCTGTTCTCTGTGAATCAGTGACTGATAAAAGGCAGATGCTGATACTTCCTGCATTATTTCAATGTATGTGGAGAATGAACATCCCCATGTGCTTTTCCATTTTCCACCATCTAGATGGCAGTGTTGAGTCACACATAGGATGAGCCCTCCACTTTAACAGACTCATAATCACAGGAGGTTGGGCCGCTTGGGCTACAGTTCAGTTGTAAGTGGGATTGGTTTGCAGTTTAGTGTTTCACAGGCGATAACATCAGATGATTTCATTCTTCAATCAATTTTCAACCTTCCTTTCAAGGTAGTGACCTTGAGTTTGGGTAATGAAACATCAGTCTGGTCAGCTTGGTGCACAAAGGATGTTAAAACATCCAATCTAATCCAAACCTGGAGGTGCTGTAAGAATAAAACGAAAGACAGTGTTTGATCCTGCTGTCGCTCATAGTAGCACCATGTATCTGTTACTATCAATGACTGTCAATGACAGTGATTTAAAATGTTGAGCAGTTTATTTGTGATTACTGTGATCTCAAAAACTTGCTTGCAGTTGTGTTTATGTTTAGTCATTGGGAAATTTTATCAACAATATTTTTGGGGGGTGTTTGTGATGACTGCTAATGTGTCTCACATCGCTGTGAACCAATTTTGTCCCCTTCCTTTTTACAGAATGGTTAAAGTTCAGACACACTGGAGGTTTTTCCTAGCCTAGAAATCTAAACAGACAGTAGCAAAATCATTTAGCTCTGCATGTCGGTCTAGCCATGCTCCATAGAAGCCCCAGCAGGCCTACCATTGGCCCAACAGTCTTGTGTCAGTTAGATGGGAGAATCCCAACACCCCATCGGTTTGATGGGCAGGATGACGCAACAGAACGGAACAACTAAGATGGCGGCAGCTCGTTTGAAAGGGCATTGGCATAGACTTTAGACTATTTAGACTTGGGCTTTTTTTGAGTCAAACGCACATGTATGTACTTAAGTCCTTTATTTAGAAAAAGTATGTATTTGCGTCTTCTTCTACAGCGTATGGCAGACTGCCCCACTGACTGTCGTCTGTATCAGTGAGTATGTCACATTGTTTGTTGTACAATAGAATGCTGAGACAGTTTGAAAGACAACTGTAGATTCTGCCCCACAACTGAGATCTTTCTATGGGTCGTGGACAGACTATATATTCACAGATATTTCCCTGGATGGTACAGAACTACAACTTGTCAGTTCCTATAAGTATTTGGGTATCTGGCTTGACAGCACACATTCATTTGACATTTATGTTAACACATTACTTGCTAAAGTCAAGAATTGGGTTCCTGTACCGCAACAGGTTATATCCTTCACTCATTTTTCAAAGCAAACCTTGGTCAAAATGACAATCCTTATCATTTTAGATTACGGTGTCATCATTTATAGGACTGCTTCCAAAAAAATTCTTCATAAACTCGATGTCATTTATCAGTCAGCAATCTGTTTTGTCACTGGTGCCCCTTTCACTACTCATCACTGTGATCTGTACTTGTAACAGTTGCTACTGTCACTGCTGTAATACAGTATGTCACCACAGGGTGGCAGCACTTGTCTATATAATCTGTTCTTTGTTGTATGCCGTCTTTAGGAAAATCTCCTGTGTGTACTCAGTGTGTTCTCCTGTAATGTGCGGTAAAGCTTGTCTTTTTCTTTTGCTTCATGACCAAAATAAATTAGTTATTGAGAAAAATAAAACGGCGTTGCTCTTCTGATTTTCACTCACAACTCTGCGCTGCCGGCTTCATCTCCGCATTGCCGTACATTACATACTCACTCGTTAACTGGCCATCACTCCATTCCTGCAGGTTGTTACATTGGTATCAATTCATATTCAAAACAATCATTGGTAGAACACCATCATGTCTTCGCTCATTACTCATCACTTCCAACAACCAGCGCAATTTATGTTCCAGTTTATTAATTTCTATGGATATTCCTAAACCTCGCACCTCCTTTGGCCGCTCCTCATTCCAGTTTGCTGCTTCCAACGACTGGAATGAGCTGCAAAATTCACTAAAGCTCACTATACGTTCCACTACCTTCAACTATTCATTACGATCAATAGTTTCTGATCAATGTGCCTGCTGCTGAGTGCTTAAAGCAGCAATCTGGAGTTTCCCCCTTTCAGGAATTATGTATGATTTTTCAGAAATCCATAAAAGTGATTGTCTTATCATGTGCTGTCATATAATGTAAGCAATATGTCTATTTTTTTTTTTGCCAAGCCCGCCCCCTGCCCCGTAGAGCGTTGTGCAATAGGAAACTGAGCACCGGTCAGAACTAACCAATAGCGTTAGACTACCACTTACATGCCTCAAAGTTAAGGAAGTACCTTAGCTGATGCAGCAATGATGAACTTTTCACGGACAAGTAAGTCTTTAAAATATAAATATATGAAAACACAACATGACATGAGAATAATACTTGTAAAACAACATGTTTTAGCTCTGTTTGTCGGCTACAGAAGCACATTCATAAACAAGAAACGTGCAGTCGCCATCTTAAATTAACGAACCAAACGACTCTTGGTGTGATACGCTTGTCAGCCACTAGATGGTGCCATCGGATAAAAGAAATTCTCTGGACAGCTGCTTTAAAGATCGTTTTAAGTCTGTTTTGATTGATTGCACATATTGTATAAGAGAACAGCCTTTTATGTCTTTTTTGTCCATTTTTATCTTATTTTTAATTTGTTTGTTTTTATTTTATCTGTCTGTTGTTCTTTGGTGCAAAGCTCCTTGTGTCTCTGCTGCTGCTGCCTCTTGACCAGGTCATCGTAAAGGAAAATGGGTTCTCATCTGGCTAAATAAATAAAATAAAATAAATATAGGATGGCTTGCCAGGCTAGGTTTTTCCAGCATGAATGGCACGTTTGAGGTCAAAGGTCAGATATTCTCCTCCAGGATTTCTTGTGAAAGAGCACAGTTCTTTGAACATTAAATAGTTCACAATTTCTGGGTAGTTTTGTAGAGGGAAACTCTGAATCCAAACTCCAGCCTCCAGTTTCTGGTAAAATCTCTCCGAGCTCTCCTGGTACATTTTGGCAGGTTGTCAAAAACACTAAAAATATCATCATATGACCAAATAAATCTCTGCCAATATCACCAAAACGACCTTCATCTTCCACATTTAAGACTCATCAGTTTGCGACTCGCATCTTCCAGTGACTCATGTCACTTAGCAAGTTGCATCAGTTGCCTCAAAGCATCATTGTTTGGCAAAAACAACTAAATACCTGCATTATGTTTTTCAAGCAAGAGGAAGGTATTTAAAACTATTTGCTTTCTGTTGCATCATAATCCAAAAACCAATAAATGTGACAATCTAGCTCAACATTATTTCCCTGTAGAGAGAAACGTCGTCATTAAAGTATCATGTTTGCAGCGTCTCCATGCCACAGCTGATTTTCTAACAGTAAAATTCATGTGGCGTATTATTTCCTAGATGCATTCTCGCTCTCTTTTGCAATTTTCCTGCTTTGAAGTCATCTAAAGAAATCACCAGGAGAATCTATTTCTCCCGCTATCCCCCCGACAGCCTATTAAGACCCATCGCTACAGGAAGTCTAGGCAAGCAGCCATTTTTCATCCTTCAGTGGAATATAAATGTGGTAAATAACAAATGATGAAATAACAATAGTACACAAGTAATCATATTAATGAGCAGTCTGATTTAGCTTCCGCGGAAAGCCACATCCTAATCAATGATCCATTCTCAGGGCTGTGTGATAATCCCTCTTCCTATAACCCGGTCAGGATGTAGCTTTAATTACAACGATGCTAGAAACATAACTGCAGCTTCATGAACACACACGCCATCATCAACTCTACAGCCAGTGTTTTCTCAAACAAATACATCGGCTGAGCATCAGTAAGTTCATGACACACACACACACACAAATCATAAAACACCTCTGCACTCCCACTGCAGTCAGTCAGGCCCTGTCTCCAGCGTGAAAGTGGGTACGCTCATACTGATACAACCATTAGAGATTGTTACACCTGTCCAAATCTCCCCTCTGAGAGATTATCCACATTGGGAGCCACTCGGAGGAAGGGCAGATTCCTCTGTCCAGGTTTCAGCGTGGTAGGCCTGACAGACAGACTGACAGGAGGACTATTTCACAGAGAGCAGTAGACTCTGTCTGGCTCTCGGCTGCTGGAATAATGATGAACGAGTTCCCGTCTGCATAGGGAGAGGAGCAAATGATAAGAATGTGATTGAGTGACAGCGAGGAGAAGACAGGCTGCTCGGGTGTGCTCGGCCAGGGGTGGATGCAGGTTTGACAGATTCAATTTATAGACATGGGGTTTGTATAATGTATCCAACAAACTCACAGTGTGAATTAGAATGAAGATATTGTTGGTCCAAGGAGAAAGAGCAGAATCTGGAGGAAATGTTTCGATGTAAAAAAGAATTTTTTTGACTCAAAAACAGGTTTTAAACCAAACATTTACATCATCATTCTGTCTTATAAAGAAATTATCCATGCATAACATTAAATATTATACATTCAGTAAATAAAAACATTTATTACCATTGATTTATTTTAATTTACTGGTTTTCCAGCAGAATTATCTCTTTTCTTGTATTACTGATACATCAAACACATCACTATTAAGTCAGGAATAACTATTACATAGAAAAAATAAACAAATAAATGATAACTTATTTAAGATAGACTAAATCAGGACTAAAATCTAGAGAAAGTTAACTTTTAGCACTGACGTAACATGATGAAAAATCTGGGATGTTGTTATTTGAGGAGGGATGTAATAACCTCTTGGTGAACCACTTGGTAGAACACATTTTAGTTCAAATGTCTTATAAAACAGTACACAGACACTTAAAGCAAAAGCTAATAAACCACAGAAAAAATATTACTGCCTTATATTAAAATTAAACAAGGTGTAGAGAAAAAGAGGGGTTTCTATACCACCACCTCATATGTGCCTGAGAATGGGGGCCCTGAACACTGAGGGACCAGTCAGAAGATAGCTGCAGTCCTGGGGAAAGGAGAGGGACCCCGTTCCCCATTTAGACGGACCTAGAGGGGTGCAAGGACGTTAAGATTCTCCAAGCCTTATCTGATAGGGCTAGCTTAGGATCCAGCAACTACAACACTCAAGGACCTGCCCCAAAATCCAGTAAAGGGTCATCGAGATGCTAAACCAAGCCCAGCACCCTCACCCATCCCCACTCCATTCCCTGGGCTGGTGATTCCATCACCAACGCATCAGAGATCCTAAAGCATTAGCTATAGGAGTCTGCTGAACCACAGTGTGGACCAGAACATCATAGACCACACCACACCAAAGGAGACCACCCACCCAGGCAGATAACAGCACCTCCAGAGCCACCAGCCCTATCAAACCATCAGAGGCTATCAGCAACAGGGGTTCTCCAACACCACCGTCTTCACCCATCCATCCAAAGAAAATATATGACGTGTGGGGATCACGCCGTATTATTGGCTGAACTTTTATTCCCATGAAAGATAACATTTAAAAAAAAAGTTAAGTTGGCAAACTCTACACACATACACCAAAATCTAAAAAACACAGCTAGTTTGGAAAAATGTTACAACAGGAGGTGTCAATAAAAGGCAAGGCAGCTTTATTTGTATAGCACATTTTAAACATGGAGGCAATTCAATGTGCTTTACAGAGCAGGAACAACAAAAACATTAACCAAAATACACAAAGAAATCATTCAGACAATTAGATAGAAGGCAGCATAGTCAAAAGTTTAGCAGTTACAGTGCAGAAGGAGCAACATAAGAAACATTCAGTCATAGGCTAATGAATACATGAAGGCTTTTCATTTTAATTTAAAAGTTACTAGAGTTGGGGCCTGTTTGAGGTCATAAGGAAGCTGATTCCATCTATGAGCAGCATAATGACTAAAAGCAGCTTCACCCTGTCTGGTTCTGACCCGAGGTTCTACCAGCTGTCAAGGGATCTGAGAGCCCTGCTAGGTGTAGATACTGGAAGGAGATCCAACATGTACTTAAGCCCCATACCATTAAGTGATTTATAGACTAGTAGAAGCACTTTAAAATTGATTCTGTACTGGAAACCAGTGCAGAGTTTTTAGAACGGGGGTGATGTCCTCAGTTCTCTTAGTTCTCGTTAGGACCCTAGCAGCAGCATTCTGAATAAGCTGCAGTTGCTTTACGGTTGTTTTGGGAAGACCAGTCAGAAGACCATTGCAATAATCTAGTCTGCTGAAGATGAACGCATGAATTAGTTTTTCGACACGAGACCTCTGAGTCTTGCTAATTGATGGAGATGATAAAACGCTGATCTGGTTATAGCCTTAATGTGACCAGTGAAGCTCAGGTCAGAGTCAATGGTAACACCAAGGTTTCTAACCTGAGTCTTAGTCTTTTTTCCTCTAGAGTCAAGTTGAGCAATAACTTCCATCCTCGGTTTTTTTAAATTTTATTTTATATTAATAAAAAACAAGTATTGTTTTTCACAAAGACAACAAATGATACCTACGATTAGCTCACACTTGGATACCAACCCAACACGTAAGGGAGCTAATTTAACGCATATTCTAAGAAAATAAAAAAAGATGTGGCTCTTCAATACTTGACGAAAGTCATAAATTTCTCTTTGACCATTACTGATCACCTGAAGCAGCAGTGTCCTTTCACCTCTAAATCGAGTATGAAGGTTAAACATAAAAAAATGCACCCCAAAATGAACTGTACTCCTCCTTCGAGTCCCAAACGTGCTGCATCAACTCAGTATGGGCCAATACTTCTGGGCTTGTTTCCTGGTGGAGCAGAGATAAGGAGCTATCCATCATGGCCTCAGAGGCGGCGTTACCATTAGGCAAAGGTAGGCGATTGCCTTGGGCCTCAAAAATTTAAGGGCCCCGTGATGAACACTTAACTAATATGTTTAAGGTATTTTTCCCCTCTGAAATGAATTAACCCCGTCATTCAAAAAAAAAAAAAAACACTGTAATGACTTGGCACGAGACTGCTTTATGTGAAAGTGTTTCAATGTCCCCTGTTGTCCAGCTACAATGGACTGTTCCATCTATGACGTGTCACGTACCAGCGGAGCTGCGGAAGCGAATAATAGAAGAGGAAGTTTGTTGTCTGAGGAGAAGAAAATGAAGCGAAGTTATCCAAGTGGGTCTGAAAAACGTAAGAAGCAGGAAGAAAGCAAAAAATTTGTGTCAACCCTGCCAAAGGTCACAGATTTTTTTACGGTGCTACAGCAGAATAACACCAATGAAAGTCGGCAAATTTAATGCGGCAAATGAACAAGAAGCTGCCGCTAGCATTAGAGCTAGCAATGCTAACGCTTAGCTGTGTTGATGGGGATAAAAGGACCTCTCAGCAACTCGTGATTAAAGGAGCAGATGAGGAGGAGAGAAAGAAACAAACTACAAACCTCAAGAAACAGGGAAAGGAGAGAAGCAAGATGATTAAAGGAGCAGATGAGGAGGAGGAGAGAAAGAAACACACTACAAACCTCAAACAGGTAAAGGAGAGAAGCAAGATGATTAAAGGAGCAGATGAGGAGGAGGAGAGAAAGAAACACACTACAAACCTCAAACAGGTAAAGGAGAGAAGCAAGATGATTAAAGGAGCAGATGAGGAGAAGAGAAAGAAACAAAGCATTCAAGGGCAAGAAGACTTAGAAAAGAGAGAGAAGGATAATAAAAGCAAAGGTAGAAATTGGTAACTTTGTCATGGTTATATTATTTTTTTCTGTATCTCCATATTTAACCATATTGTCTTAATTTTTATTGCTTCCTTTAGTGAAAGTAGACCAATTAAGGCAGGAGATAGAGGTGTTTCATCAGAGAAAATGAGAAAGAAGAGAATAAGTGAGTGGGCAATAAATCAATACAAACATGAATATTATTATTTTTGTACAAATGAAATGATTTCATGCTAAATATATATATGTTAAACACGTCCTTTTTTTTCCATTCAGATGCAGTTCCAGAGATTCTTGACATCAGTGCCATCTAAAGACTGAAGTGAAGAAGTTATACAACCTTTTTGAAGTAAGAATAAAGAAAAAAATCAGAACAACAGCTGTGGAGGGCCTCATTTCTTTGCTTGCCTTGGGCCCCCAAATTGCTAAATCCGCCACTGCATGGCCTCTGTCCGCGACCTGAGGATTCCATTATGGCCCAAACAATATGTTCACTGTTTACATCGAGCGGCGCACAAAGGCGATGCCAAAGAACCAATTTCCTTTTACTTCCATGAATAAGGAATCTCATTCATCTTCCTCTGTGCACATTTCTAAAAGCAGATGAGCTGAGTGGAGAGCCATTATCAAGCTGTCCTGAGCAGTTCCGTGATGGGGCTGACGGAGCTGCGCCTCTTTCTGCTGGTCTAAGATAGGAAAACCTGCTAAAGTGGAAAAGCTGGAGTTGATTTATCATCATCAAACTTTATTCCAGACACTATCAAGTCCATAGTAACAATAAAAATCAAAGACAGCTGCACAAAATATAAAAAGTAGGAGTAAAAAAATCAAGAGTCAAAAGCTAAGAATAGTAAAATAACAAGCACGAGTGACATGCAGGCAACAGTGCCAGTGGTTTCAAAGATGGGAAAAGAAGCGAGCTGAACTACGTTTTGTGTTGGCCAGATCAGACACAATGTCGTTGTCAGAGGCCATCAGATGGCTCATGCTGTATATTATGTATCTTCTGTACATCAGATTGTGAAGCATAGCAGCGCAAGATTGTGCTTGTGTTAACTTCTGCATTTTTATTATAATTTTTCCTGACTGGTGCAAGAACTTTCTTTGAAATGTGTAATTAACCAGTGCAACAGGCACAAGTTGTGATTTTATGTGATGTTGGGTCACTTCAGATCATTTTTGCTAGAATACAAAGAAAATACAACCAAGATGGCGGCAGACGAGTAGGCCTTTTGCTGTTTGCTGGCCAAAAGGTGGAAGGACTCTCGCACCGACATATGGTAACTGGGTTGTGGATACTACTGTATGTGTTATGTACACTTGGAAAGGATCAGACAGTCTGACAGGCTCCGTCAAGCGATTTAATGTTATGGCTGTCATCTATGTTGTACTTTGATGGTATGCCTGTTGATAATTTTGTATAATTTCTTGTGATTGCTTTTGTGGACCTTTGTGTTGATGTTGTTTTGAAACCTGTTTTTTTTTTATTTGTTTGAGTTGGATCCAGTGTGGCGGGGTAGGGGGTTGTAGTTGTTCTGTTTTAAAATAATGTTCAACAAAAAAGACTGTTCAAAAAATATCTGAAACAGTCTAGCAAGCTATATCTGTAGGATTCAGTGGCTGGTGGACTGGTGCCTCTGTAGACCATGGCCCAATTCCAATAATAATAATACATTTTATTTATAATGCACTTTACATGTCAAAGAAATCTCAAAGTGCAATACTCGCACTTGCACCCTTCAACTGCGCGTTCCCGGCCAGGGGTGCGAGTGCGTAGGGTTTTGCACCCTTGCCTTTTCTGAAAACATGGCACTTGAGTCATCCGCCTTCTTCTGAAAATTCCCACGTAGCAATGGATTGTGAGTAATATCCTAATAATAATTGTGTAATAGGTTTTCATCATCAGTGTTAGTATGGAGTACTAATATTTGTCTCTAACAAATTTATGAGTTTCTTTCTGAAATGGGTGATAAAAACATTGAACGTTTCCCACAATATTTTGTTTTGAGAATGTCTTTAGGTAGCAGCAGTAACGTCCCTCTGATACTTAATCTCATTAGTCTTTGCTGAGTTCCACTTCTCTTTACAGCGTTGCTTCAATTCATTCAGATCCATTATGTCCAGCTTTTTAAAGGTCACAGCTGGACTCTGAGCTGCTGCATCTTGACTTGTGTTTAGCTCAGCCAGGCGGCTGAAGCAGATGAGATTTCTACTAATCCAAGGCATAACCAGAAAAACAGCGCAGACAAAAATAAAATGGAAAATGTTGAGTAAATTCAATGTATTTTAATTTCCTTATAAGACTCCAAACATCTTTTATTTTAAAAATGTGCTAGCTCTCTGTGCTAGCATGCAGCACTGGCTGCTAGCATTACATCAGCTCCATAAATACAGGCCCATGGTTGAATGAGGAGTTTGTGCTCCGCCCAGTGGGTTTGTGATGTCACAAACCCAGCCAGTTTTAGGCTGCATTTTTTCATCTGCTACTGATGCACAGCAATTTGAATACAGAAATACTCAGAAATGCAATTTGAGCTTAAATTTCTTTAGATATGTCCTGTAGCATAAGAAAAATAACTCAAGAACATGTTAAAAACAGAAAAAACTTGATTTTCATTGGAGTGTCTTTAAATATTGAGCAGGTAAAAAACTCAATAAACTTGGTAAAAGATTTCTGTAATTAAAAGGTTTTTAAAACATTAAAATTAGAAGCCTTGAAAAAGTAGAGTACCTAAAATGATCAACTTTATTCCCCATTCCTATTGTAGTTTTAACTGTACTGTGCAGTGAACTCAGCCCTGTCTAAGTGTATGTTTACAAAGCTTGAAGCTTTTATTTCTGCAGCTAATAAAAGTACAAAACAGCACAAATCAGGTAACAGAGGGAACATGAGTGGTGAGCATATAACAAGCGTCTGAGCCCCACTGAGGTGTGACTGAAAGACGACTTGGCTCAGACATCTGGGTCTGCTGGCTTCTGGAACACCTCTATGATTACCTCCCAAAGCACGGGGAAAATAAACCCGTCAGGCTGCATAAACCCTAATTAATCATAATTAATTGAACCAACAGTGATCTAATCACCACATTAATCGCAGAGGTTGTTTTTAGTAAAGACTAACAAACAAAAATGTAGCAACTCCTCATGCTGGGTGATTGATGGCTTCTCTGAATGCTTTTAATCATCTGTTAATTGGCTGCATTACTCAGGAAATGATTTAAAGAATGGGAATCTACTCAGAGGAAAATATAACCAATACACAAATAATGTGCTTTTATTGTGGTTGACGTTTTAAGCAGGTGACAACTGGAAACATGACGAAATAAAAACAGAAGAATAAACACTATATATGAAGTTAATTCTCTCTGATGGGGTCTCACTCCTTCCTGCGTTTCTTGTCGTGGTAGTCGTCCTTGGAGCGGGTGCTGGTCGAAGGCCTCTTGGAGCCGCCGTGCTGTTTGGCCTGCTCCAAGAACTTGTCCAGACCGAAGGGATCTTCCTCAAACTGGACCGGTCCATCTCTTCTCTGCCCATGGTTCGCACCAGAGAACTCTTTGTCTGGAGCAAACCTGAGAAAAGACAAAAACAAACATTAGCCCTCACCGCCAACTCCTCTCACGCATCACACCACAATACTTCAGTATAAGTCAGATAAGAAGGCAAGCCTTAAGGTAAACGTACCTGTTGTTTTTCATAAGTGACTCAAAGTCGTCTGCGTAGGCGTCTTTGTCGATGTTCTTGCTGGGCCTGTAGATGTTGGAGGCCATGTCTCTGCCTCCGTGGAACGGCTGATCATACACGTTGTACGTTTCATCTTCACCACCGGCAAAACCACTATCCATCCCCTGAAACAAACGGGTAACATCAGGAGGAATTTGATCAAAATAGAAGCATCTTAAATATTCTTTAGCATTCCAAATGGGAATTTTTAGATTTCTGGAAAAAATTCCATATTTATCCATCCTCCAAGACCGCAGGAAGAATTATAATCTGATCTGATTTTAAATGTTCGTTGTCAATTAACTTTAATAAGTTTTGTTTTCAAATGCAATCACCACAAATCTTCAATGTCTGAACTGAAACTGATGAAACCTGTGTGCGTGTGTGTGTGTGTAAATGTTCTAACCTTGCTCTGATTGAAGAGCCTCTGGTCATACTGAGCCTCGCTGGTAAAACGAGGGTTGGCTTTGCCCAAAGCAATGAGCTCACTGATGTCTCTGTCCTGATCTCTCTGCAGTTTTGACCTGAAACAGAAAAGAAACAAGGCAAACTGTCAAAAACCATTGAAATGAAGTAAAATGCAACAAATCCACCAAGAAGAAACTTTTACTTTTAAATTTCTGTTATAAAACAAAGGAAAGGGAGATGTTCTCAAAACTTTTTTCCATTCCGTGTCTCTTGAACATTATTGTTTTACAAGTAATTTCAGCTAAAATGTCAAGCATTTAAACCAGCTTAAAACATTTTCAGGGATTTCAAGCACCCTGAAGAACCCTGGTTATTGTTTGCATGAATTCCTGATCTGCCAATTATGGTAAATATTGAAGAGTTAGGGTGAGAAGCTTTAGGCCTCACAATGAAAATATCCTCAAACATTTAGTAAAAATAATCCATGTTTTCCTTTTAGCTCCAGGTTTATTTAAATGTTCTGACTTGTTCAGGAAGCAGAAATCTACGGCAGCGTAGAGTTGCCACCCACACAAAATAAAATTGGAGCGATATCACGTTATAACATCTTAACTTTATTGTTCAAACAATATACTATCATGTTTTACAATATACTATCATGTTCTAACAATATAAATTTCATGTTCGTACAATATAATATTTATATTGTATAAAAGTGATAGTATATTGTTAGAACAATAAAGTTAAGATGTTATAACGTGATAACGCTCCAATTTTATTTTGTGTGGGTGGCAGCTCTATGCTGCCGTAGAAATCCAAATAAAAAACATATTTCAGATTTTCCTTCAATGTTTGTTTATTTGATTTGAGTCGTTTCTGCAGGAACCTAACCTGAATCTGATTGTTCAGCTTTTCAATTAAAACTAAAAAGCTGAACAAATCTCCTCTCTTCAGTGATTGTAGACTTTCTGACAGATTTAATTTGAAGCGTGTGTGTGTGTGTAATCAGTGACTTTAGATGCTGATTGTCCTTCAGCAAACTGCCACCTCTAAGTGAAGTGAAAGGTAATTTTTAGATAACAAGGTCTCTGCCTTTGACAGCTGGAGCTGTGACTGTAATGAGCTCTCGTGAATTTTACCATCTACGTTTGTCCAGAACCAACCCCCCCCCCCACACACACACACTTTGATCATACACCTTGCATACAAAGCCTGCTGTTCTGATTCAGTGTTAGTGCTGCTCCCATAAATGATTCAGCAGTGACTCCGTGTAGGAGGAGAGTTCACTTGGGGGGTGTTTAGAGCATGTGCAGCACCTCTTATCGGGCGCCGCCCTGGAAATGTTCCTGTCGTGCTGTCGCTCTTTCCTTCTGTCGTGGCGGATCACGTCACGCTCCCTGGCCTCGCTGTCCTCACCACCTGCCATGTGAGAGTGAGGGGTGTGTGAAAAGATCAGAGGAGGGAGAAGGGTGTAAAAATGGAGGGAGAGATGAAAAAGAATTAACAAAGGTGAAAATGTTGTGTAAAAGTGCAGAACAAGTGAAAGAAGATGTGAAGACAGCGACGAGGGAAAAGATGTCTGAGCAGATGGAATTGTTGTTTCTACCCCTCACAGTCCTGTCAACACTAGCAGGGTGTTAATGCCGTCATCACTTCTGCTGCTCATGCTCCAGATTCACAACTGGCACAGATAACAGAGCCTCCTCTACTGGCTCACACATCAGCACATTTAAATACTCGCTGCAGATGTTCCACCAAGAAAGCATGAAAACAAGTTCTGGTCTCTCGGACCTTTGTCCCCGTGGCTTTTTATCCCCGCCCTTTGGTCTCGAGCCATTTGGGCCAGCTCTCGGAGTTTCTCCTCCTTCTTTTCCTTCTCCTTCTGAGCCATCTTCTTCTCCACCTGCGCTCGCATCTCCACAGCCTCTCGAGCCTAAACACACAACCGGCATTCAAGTTCAAACACACGTTTCAATCTCATAAAACTTTATATCTGTCTTTTCACCTTTCTGTCAGCAATATAGAGTGCCTCGGCCAGTTTGGCAAAGTTCTCATTAATGTGGACGGTTTGCAGACCTCTTCCATCTGCAGCCAAACGTTTGTCAAGAGGGATGGTGTAACCCTGAACAAACAAAAACACATGAAAGGGTTATAAATCTATCCACAGCTGCATTAAAAACTACATAAATCAATGTTCCAGGTAAGTCTGGTTACCTTAGCGTTCTTCCAGTTGGAAATACACGGAGGAATCTTCCACTCCTGCTGCTCTTTGACCGTCATCTACAACACAGTAAGAAACTCCATCAGAAGCAGCCGTAGCTAGCTCATATTCATTTATTATGTGGCATCAAAAACCAGATGGCTTCCAACGTTTGAGTTGACCTTTCTGCTTGGAGAGTGCATGACCGGGGCGGGAGGGGAAGGAGGTCCTCGAGGAATCTTCTTATTGATTCTGAAACACACAAACACCCAAGTTAATCTAACAATCCAGGAACGTAAACTAGATGAATTAGAGAGACAGACCAGGAAAGACATAGAAGTTAGGTTGGTTTAAAGTCTTTTGTGTGAATTTCTACAGACATGCTAGAGATGCACTGATCTGAGGCCGCATTTATAAAGCTGCTTACGCACAAAACGAGGCCTGAAAACTCCGTAAGTGACTTTCCACGCAAACTTTGTGATTTCTGATGAAAAGCGTCGCAACTAGGGCTGCACAATATATCAAAAATTTATCGTTATCGCAATATCAGCATGCGCAATAGGCATATCGCAAAGAACAGAAAAATATCGCAATTAATGGTCATCTCAGATTTTTGATACACAAAATGCATTTTGTCAATCAAATGGAAGCATGAAGTTTTTGACAAATCAAATAGAGCCCTTCACCCATTTGGCCAATCGGTTGGGTTCTTATAGGTTAGATGCCTTGGTGCCTAGGTGGACGGCACTTCATTTGGATGGCTAGCAAACACGTGACGTGTGCGGAAAATGTTAGCGAGAAAGAACTCATAATTCAAACAGCATGACTATTATTTCAAAGTACTTGTGTTCAACAAACACAAGTACTTTGCAAGACATGCCAAACACCCATGGCAACCATGAGGGGAAACACGACAAATCTTCGTTGTCACCTCCAACACAAACATAAAGATCTATATACTGGGCTCTAGAAATGTACACTTGCATGATTTCATTTTGTTACTGTATTAACACTAATGATAGAGGATGGAGTGGTGTGTCTAAAGTATATATACAAAAACTGCAGATGTAAGTATTTGTTCATTTATCGCAAGTAATATCGATATCGCAATATTAAGCACTGTTATCGCATATTGCAGGTTTTCCTAATATCGTGCAGCCCTAGTCGCAACTTTAAGCGGCAATTTTCAGGTTGCGTCCCAGAAGCAGCTAGGGATGCAACGGTAAAATCCCGGACCGTTCGGTCCTCCCTGCACGGGAAAATCAACCCTCGTGTCCTGTGGGACTTCGGTTTTGCCATTATTTTCGCGCTGGTCCTGTTATTTCACGGCACCAGGGTGCGTTTGTCTGTCCAGCCAGATGAATTTCATTCCGTGTGCCCGCTTTAGTATCGTCTGAAGCTGCTCACAGCAGGCCCCCTCCCTACCCGCGAGTAAATATCCAGTCACAGGTTTGACCCGCCCCACTGAGCTGAACGTTTGAGCAAAACAAGCGCTACAGAGAGAAACTTAGCCACGGCGACATGCGACGCGCCGTCTTCAAACAAACCTTCCCTGTGGGAACATTTCTGGTTTGCAGTTGAATACAAAGACGAGGAGAGAAAACGGTGAACTCAGAGGGTCACTTTATTTGATGCCACAACCACAACCCCTCACACAACACACTCCCGAGTCGGGACCTTCCTTGGACATCCTACAATTCCAAATTACATGTCCCTCCCGGTCCCGCTTCGGTCGCCCTAGCCCAGGGGTCGGGAACATGCGGCTCTGGAGCCGCATGCGGCTCTTTTAGCGACCCCTAGTGGCTCCCTGGAGCTTCTTCACAAATGTATGAAAATGGATGGGGGATATATTTTTTGTTTTAATATGGTTTCTGTAGGAGGACAAAAATTCTTAACGTTTTCCAATGCTGTAAAAATGTGCATAATAAATATTATATTTTAACATTTCTGTCAACGAAAATTTGCGCCATAGCCTGCGACACACGTTTCAGCGCGGCGCCCATAGATATATGGCGGCGCCGTGCCAGGCAGATGGATGTAAACAAACCATCGGGTGTGTCAGGGCCGTGGATCCCAAAGGGAAAAAGAGAAAGATAGCTGATGAGAACAGAGGATTCAAGGAAGAATGGACCCAATTATTTGCTTTCATTGTCGACGCGGAAGGATTACCTGGATAAACTTCAACTTTTCACCGCTGTTGCTCGGACAAGGACCAATCAGCGGAGGTTTCACTGACTGACCAATGAGGGGACAGGATGCTTCTCAGTACATCTCCGGGTAAACATGGAGGAAAAGTTAATATTTGCCGTGTCTGATGTCCCAGAACTTTACAAGACTTCACTTAACTCCAGCAAAACCTTGTGAGACTTCACATCTACCGCTGTTTCAACTCTGAACTGCTTTAATAACCCAAAATTCCCTCCAGTCTGACGGCCAATCAAAACAACGGAAGACTCGCTATTCGCCCTGCTGGAACAGAGGCGCCACTGGCTTTTGCCGCATGTCGCCTCCCGTGTGTCAGGTTATAAAAGTAGATTTAAGAAGTGGATTACATCTCCAAACTCCACTATTGCTGCAAGTTTTGTTGCAACCTGAGAGATAAAAGCGTGGAAAACTGTTCACGGATGGTGATTACATGAAGGATTCATTCATCAAAATATCAGAGCACCTATTTCAGACTTCAAAAACAAAACCGAGATAATCCAGAAAATTAAAGACATTCCTCTCTCCACAAAGACAAGGACCATTAAAACGACAGGCGACGTCACCAATCAGCAAATCAAAGACATTAATTCACCTCCAGCGTCCTCAACTACCTGTGATGAGTCGTGGGATGTGATCGATATCAAACAGACAGCGCTGTTATGCAGGTATGTGAGCTGTGATGGGCCGCAAGAAGAAATGATCAAATTAATCCCACTGATTAATGTTGTAATGGAAGTTAAAACATAAAGCACCAAATATCGTACAGCAGAGTCATGTGGTGTGTCGTTCTCTCCAGGATGCGCTGCAGGAAAATAAACATTTAATCATGAATGCTCATTAAGTATTTGTAGTCATTTTGATAATAGGCTAATATAGCTAATATACACTTACAACCTGTGTTGCCTTCATATAAGGCTTATATAAGGCTTTTCATTTCTTGCGGCTCCAGACAGATTTTTTTTTGGTCCAATATGGCTCTTTGAACATTTTGGGTTGCCGACCCCTGCCCTAGCCTCTCACTGACACCACATTGAAAAGGCGTTTTAAAAGTGACATTTCTGTTGGTCTCTGAACATATTATTATACTCTGGACTACAAGTAATACATCTGAAAAGTTATATTATTGCGTGAATAAAATAAAGTTTGGAAATTTCAGATTTTCTTAAGCTTTTCTACACTTCAAAGTGGACCAAAACCGGACCGAAACCACAATCCAAAAACCGAGGTACGGACCAGACCGTGGGGAAAGTGGACCATTGCATTCCTAGAACCGGCACACTGCGCCGCTAAAGATGTGATCGGGTTCATTTTTACCACAAGCCGCTTCTGGGATGCGTCAATTTCAGCAGTTAACATAGGGCTAGACAGGAAATCACACGTGGTTTCAGTGTAAAACGTCCAGTAATTTTTAAAATAAAAGTCTCTTGCAGCAATGCAATTTCATATCTATGTAGATTACGTCTATACGTGTGACCTCACAGCTTATTTACTCCCTGTATCATTCGAAAAGCGCAGTGGTGTGTTTTTAATGGCTTTACTCCTGGCAGTGGAGAGGAACAACATTTTATATGACATCAAACAGCGATGTCAAACGTGATTTGCTTCTTTTTGCTTTCTGGTGGATGGCATAAACAAATCGTGACTTTTGAAATCTCGAGGGATTTTGTGATCAAGCGAGGAGCACAGGGGCGTAAGCCGCTTTACGGCTGAGATTCTCTCGGTGTGCACTGGCATGCGGCGAAAGTCACGGGTAAACTGTTCCGCGACGCTGATGCTTCCAGTGTGCAGTATGGGTTAGCAGTACTTATATGATCTGGGGTTGCTGCAGTTGGTCAGGTCTAGGTTCAGCAACAGGATGTGCTCCAAGAATGAGGTCAGCTGACTACCTGAATCTACTGAATGACCAGGTTATTCCATCTTCCCTGATGGCATATTCCAAGATGACAACGCCAGGATTCATGGAGCTCAAATAGTGAAAGAGTGGTTCAGGGAGCATGAGACATAATTTCCACACATGGATTGGCCACCACAGAGTCCAGACCTGAACCCCGTTGAGAATCTTTGGGATGTGCTGGAGAAGGCTTTGTGCAGCGGTCAGACTCTACCATCATCAATGCAAGATCTTGGTGACACATTAATGCAACACTGGATGGAAACATTTTTCCAGTGAATATGTGCTGTAATCAAAGCTAAAGGCGGTCCAATGAAATATTAGTGTGTGAGCTTAATTTTTGGTGGTGACTTTTTTTGGACTGGGCAGTGTAGTTGTTAGTGTGTAAACTTTCTCCAAACACAGGAAGCCATTAAAGACATGACAATTTCAGCAAGTGATAACTCCCAACTGAAATAAATCACTTCACGCTAATTTCCTTCAGACATTATTTGCTGCCTAATTTAAATCAACTCAGAACAAAAAGTAGATCCCTTTTTCAAACCGTCTAACTTACTTAAAACGAGGAGGCTCCATCGGGTCTTTCTGCATCTCCACCATACGGATCACTCGCTGTTTGGCTCCCGAATTAAAAGCCACCCCCTGCTGGGAAGGAGTGTACCTAAAGGAGACAATAACAACACATAATTACCAGCAACGGTGAACAGAACCTTTCATAACAACACACACATGTTCAGCTCCAGTACACACCTGATGTACTGTGCAGGAGCTTGTTTGTCTGCGGCTCTAACAGGCATGGCAGCTGCGATCTTCTGAGACACTTGCTTCTCCAGGGCAGCACGTGTTTTTTCTGTCAGCTACAGAGGAGGAACAACCACATTTATGAACCATTTATACTGATTACTAACAAAAGTAAGACACAAAACACAGCCGATGCTAGCCAGTGGGATGAATTCACACCTTCTATACTTTAGGTTAGTGCAGATAAAGGATTCAATGGTTCAAACAGCCAGTAGGATTTTGGGTTACAAATAAAAGGATTACTCAAAATAAGAAATAACAGCTGAGTTAAAAAACTCCACACAAAACTTACACCTTAAACAATTTTCCTTAGATTATTTAAAGGTAGCATTAATGCCTTTGTAATAAAGGAAGAACAGGGAAACTGAAAGCTCAGTAAAATGGATTGGAACATTTAAATTTAAACCCCTAGAACCTGGCTGTAACTCATGTTGTACGATATCGTACCTCCTGAACAGCCTCCTCATCAGGCTTCTGCAGCCCTTGAGCGTCTTCATGAAGAATCTCCTTGGGAAGCAGGTCGGTGTACTTGCTGAAGATCACCTGCAATAAGGAAAAGACATTAAATGTTTAGAAACTACAAAGGAAACTGAAAACTAATGCTCATGGTTTAATCACATTAAACACGGACTTAATGAAAAACAAACTGGTAATAACATACCTGCAACTAAACTCAAGCTCCTGCAGGGAAATGCAGCTTTATCTCAGCTGTTTGCTTGAATACTTTAATAAACCACTGCTAGTAGCAAAATGTCATTCTGACTCTGTTTTAGTGCTGCAGAAATGAGGGTCTGGTGCCCAGATCAATAAATTGGGATGTTTTTTAAATGAGTAAGGCTGTTAAGCATACTGGTTGCCATTTCTTACCAGAAAAAAACATTTATGTTGCTAATAGGTTTTAGGTTTTTAACTGGGTTAAATACCGTCAGTGTTTATGTTAAACTCCGAACTCAATTCCCAAAAGAAAAAAAAAAAAAACATGACGAGCCTCGGGAGACATCTATGCAGGCAGAAAGGATGTAAGTCTGATAAAGTCCTTGACTGAAAACTGTGGTATTTAGTGGTGGTTTTGTTTGATTTGATGAACTTTAAGCTCAAAACCGCTGAGAGATGTTGAAGCAACAGTAGTCATACACGCTGTAAGCGACACGCTCCCACAGCGTCTGCGGTTTTTGGCATGCTGTCTTCGCGACTGTTATTGGTCAAATGATGACACGTGACTGACACATTAAAACAAAGATAGTTTGTGAACAAGATGAATCTTCCTCCTTTCTCTGATTGATTTTCATAAAGAGTGTCTGAAATCTGACACTCTTTATGAAAAATTTCAGAGTTTATAAAGTTTGAAAATCGCCTCCAGCCAGGGCGCTCCCGACGGAGGGAGGAGACAAGCGGAGCTCACAGAGGGCGAATATTAGAGAGTAAAAACTTACAATGCTGGCAGGTCTGTTCATTGTTGGCAAAGTTCTTTGACTGATAATGGTTGACTTTTGATTCTGAATTGGAATATTCGTCCTCTGATGAAGACTCACTCATCCAGTGAGACAAAGTCACGCTGCGCGCAGCAACAGAGAGTCTGTGCTTCACCAGAGTAATCAGGCTGCACTCACATGATCCGTGGCTATTTCTCTGTGATCGGGACACGGTGGGTGTAGAAAGGATGGTAAAAACACACTAATGGTGACAGGCATAGTGGGAATGTAAAAAAAGCTGCAAATAGCGGCAGATGCAGTAAATATGAAAGTGAAAGTAAAAGTGCGTCACATAATCGATGTGAACATTCCACGTATTCCAAACATCTATGGTCCACATAAGGAACTTTCCTTGGATCAAATGATCATTACATTCATGGGAAGGTCGATCCTGAAGCTGTACAAGCCCAACAAACCTGATAAATATGCCTATACAGCAGGGGTCCCCAATCCTGGTCCTCAAGGGCCAGTATCCAGCAGGTTTTAGTTGTAACTCTGCTTCAACACACCTGATTTCAATTAGCAAGTGATTAGCAGGCTTCAGCAGAGCTTGATGAGCTGCTGCACAGGTGATTCAACCACTGAATCAAGTGTGTTTGAGCAGAGAAACCACAAAACCTGCTGGATAGCGGCCCTCCAGGACCAGGATTGGGGACCCCTGCTATAAAGCATTTGTCTTGAGTGGCCAATATCAAAAAATACAATATAAAAATAACTAAATGAAGCAAAAATGAATAAAGAACTGTATATATGTATATATAAATTAAAAATATAATGAAAATTTAAAAATTACATGTAAAAATAAGAAGGAACATTAGTAAAAATTATACATTCCAATATGGCAGCCTGGTGATGTCATAATATGCAAATTTGATGAGTGAATTTGCTCCCATCACAAAATACGGGTCTTACTGAAGATTTGTCTCATTTGCAGTTTACCTTTATCTCTAACCATTTTCAAGATACAACCTTTTGAAATTGTCATGTCAGAATTGAATATTAAAAAAAAATAACTGGTGCCTAAAGGGTTAATACTGTTTTTCCATATCAGAATCAGATCGATATCGACAGATACTAAACTTCTGATATCGGTATCGGATCGAATGTGAAAAAAGTGGATCGGTGCATCCCTAGGTTAAACCTGACCTTTTTCAACCGATCCTGATTTTTTGAAAATCACGTGGTCGGGCCCAATTTCCGATCACGTGATCGGATCGAAGCATCCCTAATAAAAACCTCTAATAACAAATAAGCTAATTGTTGCCAGCTTTATGAGTTCTGTCTGAATCTACTTAATTAAAAATAAACATTGCAAAAACCAATGATAACCAAACCGACCTTGTCCTTTCCCTGTCCTTGTCTGGCGATGGCATCATATTTGATTTTTCCTTCAGCATCCACTTGCACAGCCAGGGCATTGGATGTTCTCTTCCTCCTGCCCATCTCCAGAGGAAACTGAGCCACGTGGATCTCTGGGAAAGCCCCCCCATCTCCAAAGTCCTGGAAAAATAGGTTCATCCAACTTTAAAACCACAACAAGTTTAGTGTAGCTAAAGCCAAAGCTCTGTTCCATTTCTAAAGCCTTAATGGTGGGATCTACCTCCAGTGCGCGGGGTACCCAGCTTTTCCTGTGCCCATAAGGAGGGGGCTCTCTACGGGACGCAACCAGCGCAGTGGAGTAGGACTTCTGGGTGCAAAGCCTCTCCTCTGCCTCCAGCTGGTCCTGAGACAGCTGTGTTGGAGCTGGTAAAAAGCTTCACAGACACAAAACAACAAATTTAAAAAAAATCCTGTAAAGTTCAAGCTGAACTAGCATTAGCCACTAATGACAATGAGCTTAACACAAAAGGGAATAACTGTGCTATTTGGATACACAGGAGTCAATTTGGTCAACAGCCCCTTGCATATTTTTAATTACTCTAATTGCTTCACCCCAATTGAAGGCTCACCTGGGAGTTCAGACATCTGCTGGTCATTTCATGTACTGCAATCTTATTGTGACATTGAATGGACTACTAGTGGATCTGAATAACTTACAATTCCAATAAAAACTGTTACTGTTAATATTCTGGGTTGGACCAGGATCTGGACCACTCCAAACACTGTGATGTCTGCTAATCCTTTGCGTGAAGCTTTTGGTCTGGATTGTGGTCTTGCTGTACTGCAATTATCCAAATCTGGATTTTTCTTTTACATTTAATTGCATGATCCCCACTACCTTAAAATTGTAGGGCATACTGCTGAGAAGCATCCCCAGAGCATGATACCACCACCATGCAAGGGGAATATTTATAAATCAAACATTATTATGCAGTTTTTTTTATTAATTACTATTACTTTAAAAAAACTGTGTTTCCCCATTGTTATTAAAATGTTTTTATTTGCAAATTATTAATCATACTGACTATGAATTTACTTTTAAAAACAATAAAAATGTGAAATATCAAAGACTGAGTGAACATTTATTTTATTGATCTAAGGACTGTGTCAGAATCTCAGAGGGATATTGGCGATCAGGCACATCATGTATTATGTGATATTCTAAAAAATCAAATCCTAGCACTTTCAACAACATTTCAACATTTTCCTTCACCTTACAGATAATTTACATTAATAATATAATATTTTTTCACTTGTCTCAAAGTAATTGTTACTAGCCTTTAACAAATTTCAGGTACAGGTTAAAGCACATCAAGTGCTTAAATAAAGTAGTTAGGCGTTTGTGTATGTGTACTATGCACACCTTTTAGCACATGAGAATAGCTCTCCCCGCGTGTGTACTACATGAAGTAATGAGTATATGAGAAGTGTATGGCTTTATTTTCCCTTGAATACAGAGAAAACATTCTTTAAAATTCATTCATCCTCCAGGATGCGTTTCCCCTGCTTAAAAGGACCAAAGACGAACATTAAATTATGAACTGTTTTGTTTCCAGCATTTTACTTGACTTTTTATCATTTTAAACAACAGATTCAACCATAAGGGGTGATGATCGAAGGGAAATATGTGAACGAAGCACCCCATTGCTTGACTAGCCCCGGCCTTCAATAGGAACTAGTACTATGATTTTAAAATACTGAATGTTACAATTTGGCCGGAATAAAGCTTTATTAAAACACAACAGACCGAAAAACTAACTTGCTCAGCGACAACGACCGTGTGTTGCAACGATGGCTAATGCTACATGTTTAGCTGACATGCTAAAAGATAGCCTCGGCTGATGCCGTTAGATTCGATGAAACCAAACAATTAAAATGAAATCGTGAACTTCTGCGTAAAATCCTGAATACGTTATATGTGATATTTTCCAAAAAGTTAAATGATTCACAGTCAATAACCTTTTAAATATCATAAACAGACAAGGCCTTGTTGACGTACTCACCTAGCAAGCGACATCTTTCTTTTTTCTTTATGGATAAACTGAGCATGCGCACAGCTGAACTGTATTACATCACCACAGACACACGCGTTACGTAGACGCCGTGGGCGTGATTTGGAATCCAAGGAAGGGCCCGCCTTTCTCCCATCTGATTGGCTGGAAGGGCTCTCCTATGATTGGCTATTTCATGTAATAGTAACCCGTCTTCCCGTGCTGCAGGTTTTTATGTCTGCATCCAGATCTTGAGGAGTTATTTTGAAGAAAATGTGAACTTAGCTCTGTAATAACCATTATGTCCTGTTTTACAACAAACCAGTTTCAGTTTCTTTTATAAAACAACCTGAAAAACCTCAAATATGAAATTATAATAAATCTTGTTGCATTTATCACACTGTTGGATTGACTTTATATCTTAGCTCTCAATCATTGAGGTTATCTCATTACTATTATAGGCTATGTTATGTCTTCACTTTCATAGGTTAAGGCTGTTTGCAAGTTAGGACACCTCATCTTCTGTTTAAATGTATCATGTAGCGTTAGGGCTATGGCTACATATTTATAAAAGGATCATTGAGATGTAATAATCCATATAAATATGAATTATCATTCTTATTGATCTTTGAGTGTTAATTTAACATTACTCTAGGTTCTTTTACCATAAGTGATCCGCACACTTCAGAATAATTCAGACAGAGTCAAGAAAATAGTTATAAAAATTAATTTAATACTATATTTCTTAATCAGTGACGACACAGGACAAATTATGATGAATGATGGTTAAAGCAAGATACTGAGACAATTAATGAAGTGATGAATGGAAGCTAGATGTTATTTATGCTGAGTCTACCTTAAGAGTCTGAGAATCTCATGAGGGCTGGGTTAAATCAATCTGTATGGTTTAACAAATTATCAAATGAATAAAGACCATTTGACACCAGATTGCAGTAAGTCTGCTACACCTTGCGTGGACGTTTGATCCAGGGGTCAGAGAGAGAGGTCGGTACGGACAGGCTGTCGTTGGCTCGGACCTCTGAAGGTATTTGGGCAGTAGCTTTGGCCCGCCTATGAACTGCTGGTCAGGGTACCTCAGGTGTCTGCAGGCAGCTGGTGGATTTGTTTGCATCAGAGGCAGCTTGCAAAAATGATTGACCTCGGGGTAAAAAGAGAGGAGATGGTTCCTTGTGTGAGCTTTGCTTTTCTTAGATGAATGCTGTGAATGGAGTGAGACTTGCAGAACTGCAGGCACAACTGTATTGTTCCGGGAAGCAGCAGTTTTTATCACTTTACATGTTTATCAATTTGGACGAATCAAATTTGGACAACTTAGAGTGGGCGTTACCAAGACCTCAGCCACCAGTCCTTTCTCCAAGCCTTAAGAAGATTCATCCTTAATGTGGTGTAAATCTTATTAACTTAATGTGCAGTGAATCTGTTAACTACTCATACTCTATTATTAATATAAAAGTGAATATACTGACAGATTAACCGTAACACCAACAAACACTAATTTGGTGTAATTTAAGATATGAAACAAATCCTTACAGGAATACATATTCATGTTATACATGTGACACCATCATTCATTATTATTATATGAGACAGATTATTAAAACATTAGACATCAATATATTGTCGATTCAACAAGTATGATTATACATATGACTTATAACTTATTATTTATTTATTTATTTATTCTTTATTTAACCAGGAAGGTCCCATTGAGATTAAAAACCTCATTTTCAAGGGAGTCCTGGCCAAGAGGCAGCAAAAGTTGGTTACAAAATCTTTCAGTTACACAGACATGTTATGTACAAAATTACAGAAGGCAGTTACAACACAGGGAATCTGTCTCAAAGGCTCTCAGTCTGGTTTTAAATGTATTCAAGGAGATGAGCTCGGTTAGTTTCTAGTTTTCCTGCAGCCTGTTCCATGCAGAAGGAGCAGAGTGAACAAAAGCCCTTTAGCGCAGTTCAGTGCGAGCAAACGGAACACAGAGTAACAACTGATCGTTTGCACGCAGACTGTGAGAGTTACACTTCTCCGTGAGATTAAGTTACAGATGTAGTTGGGTAGTAATCCAAGCATGTCCTTGTAAATGAAAGTGTATCAATGTGCCAACCTCCTGGTGGACAAAGAAGGCCATCCCACTCGAGAATACAATTCACAATGATGGGTCAGTGGTCTACAGTTAGTAATAAACCTCAGCGAGGCATGATAAACCACATCAATCTTACCAAGACACTGTGTTGAGGCATTCATATACAAAAGGTCTCCATAATCCAGAATAGACAGAAATGTTGCAGTAACTAGTCGGTTTTTTGCCTCAAAAGAAAAACAGAGTTTATTTCAAAAAAAGAAACCCAGTCTGAGTTTGAGTTTCTTCACAAGATTATCTATATGGGGCTTGAAGGAGAGGGAGTCATCGAGCCAGACACCAAGGTATTTGTATGTGTGGACCACCTCTATGATATTTGCCTCCAGAGTTGTCACTGGGGGCATACTTAGAAGTCTTTTTTTTGAGTTTGAAAACAACATTAGTTTAGTTTTGTCAGCATTGAGGACCAATTTTAATTGCAGAAGTGTTTGTTATAAAGTCTTATAAAGTCTTTCATGAGGCAGGAAAGATAAGCTTTATTCAAAGAAGAAAGATATAAAGTTTTGTGTCATCATCCTGGCGTCTTGATGATATGCTGCAGGATAAGTTAGGGACTTCTAGGACAAAATTCAAGATTACTTGTCCCTGCACCACGCTATCAGAGTGTCTTGACCACATTGACATGACCTGTAAAGCTAGATTTATACTTCTCCGTCAGCTCCTCGGGCTAGAGTCGCATTCGCGTTGACGGAGACATTTTATGTTTCTACTTCTCTGTTGGCTGGGAGATGTTGCAAAGCAACCCCCCGCCTGGACAGCAGAGGGCGAAGCACATTTCTATGGTATCCTGCCACCATTACAGTCATGTATCCGGTCTACGATAGTGTATTTACTACTGTGTTTACATTGTTTTAATGTATTTCAGAGAGTTTTTAACACGGACGAATTTGTCCCTCATTCTCCTCCACCTCTTCATGCAGTTGGCACCTCTAAATCCACGTTTCTCGTCATTTCTGTAAACGAATAAAATGCTCGCTGTGTATCTTTGTGCTCCTTCAGTCACGAGTGAATAAACTTTCATATTTTTGAACATTTTCAGTGAGGCGTTCTTCAATCTGCTCCATGTCTGCCGCTAAATATCTTCAGCGCTCTTTATTTATTGAGTCGGCAGTGGTGGTGCCGCTGGTGACATATTTCAAGGAAGTGGCGTCCTGACCAATCACAAGCTTGCGCTCTCCGTGGCTCTCGACGGACAGTTAAGGCTGACCCCCAAATTCCACTATCTCCGCTCCGCTGCGCTCCGGCACGAACTGTTGGGCGGTTGTGATTTCTGTACATTGACTGGGGTATCCTGCCACCATTACAGCCACGTATCCGGTCTACGATAGTGTATTTACTACTGTGTTTACCTTGTTTTAATGTATTTTAGAGAGTTTTTAACACGGACGAATTTGTCCCTCATTCTCCTCCACCTCTTCAATCGCTCGCTGTGTATCTTTGTGCTCCTTCAGTCACGAGTGAATAAACTTTCATATTTTCGAACTTTTTCAGCGAGGCGTTCTTCAATCTGCTCCATGTCTGCCGCTAAATATCTTCAGCGCTCTTTATTTTTTGAGTCGGCAGTGGCGGTGCTGCTGGTGACGTATTTCAGAGAAGCGGCGTCCTGACCAATCACAAGCTTGCGCTCTCCGTTGCTCTCGACGGACAGTTATTTTTGGGGGCATGTCTCCGTCACCCTCCGCGAGCCCGTCCGAGAGCGTTGTGTTGGGCAGGATACTGGCCGTTGACTTTTTTTTCCTTATTGCTTTGCTGTGATTTAATGTTTATTCTTTTGTATTTTTTGTTGTTTATTTTTCTCTCAACTGCATGAGTTTGTTTTTCTTTAGTCAAGGGTTGTTCCCCCAGCTGTTGCCCTTCCTGGAAGGATTGCTGTTTTCCACACAAACCTTGAGTCCTGGGGTTTTAAACAAATACACAAATGTGCATCACTGAATTTTTCACCAATTTTTGTACTCGCTACATAAAGAACAATAAGTCCAGGAAGTGATGGTCTGGCCCCTACAGACCCCTGGGGTGTGTCCGAATCCAGGGTCTGGATGCTTGTGAGGACGTGTACTCAATGATCCACCGAGGTCTGTTCCTTCCTCTACTGGTAAATCTGGAAATAAACGGCTCTGAAATCGTTCAGCCCAGCGTCAAAAATCCCCGCCCCTAGATGTTCAAGCTGTATTACAAGGATTAATTTGATACAATTTACAAAATACAAAGTGGATGCTAATACACGTTTTATTTCATCCTAAATTTACATGACGCAAACTTGAACAGTCTTTTTCAGTGATTATTTGCTTAGATTTCAATATTTTTTAGAACTTTCAAGCTATTTTATGATTATTTCTACTTCAGAGTCACAAAAAACAGGACTACTTGAAGCTCTTTTGTGTAGTTTTACCTAAAATGTCTTGATAAAGTAGTTGAGGGTGATTTGTTTGGCCTTCAATTTAATTACAAAAGCCATTCAAGCTCATTTGCGGTGATTTATTAAACAGAATTTATTGGAAATAACTAAATAACAATGCCTATAAATAGGCTTTTAATTTTACTTTAACCGTAATTTTTTTTATAAACATACATTTGAAAGTGTACTGCTCTGCTGTTCCTTCTGCCATTCTGAAATTGTAGTACTACGGCCGCTGCACAAAGCATCCTGGGATAGCCTCTGCCAGCAAGGATCCACCTGAATCATCCTCAAAATTTGGGTGAAACAAGGACAATCTGAGGACGCATGGAAAAGTCTGTGAACTGTGACGTCAACGGCCTCGAAATGCGGACTCACAAGCATCCAGCCCCTGGATTCGAACACAGCTATTGTCTCAACATCATGGATTTATTCCTACAACAACTGAAGAATTTATGCTATTTTGGAGGCAGAGGGTCACACCAAATACTCGTTTGATATAAACTTCTCTTTTCTTCACTACTTTTTCTTGATTGATGAAAATAAATACACGCACTAAATCTCCAATCAGAGCAGCCAAGGACTGATCCCTTCTCAAGGCTGCTTCCTGGTCCCTTGCCTGCTGTGATCAAGCAAGGAGGTGGAAGTGTTGGTCCTGATCAAGTTCTGCCTGTGCCTGCCAGGCCATGATGACTGGCTGGTCTTCCTCCTCCCTACACAGAAGGAAGAAGAAATGGAAGATGGTTAACAACTATTACATTAAGAACAGTACAGATAATGGTAAATTAAACTAATGAAGGTTCAGCAACAGGAGAAAGTGCTTTGTTGTTTACAGGAGCAGCGGAGACATAAGTGCTACTTTTTAAATTAAAATAGTTTATAAATATAACAGTGAAGCCTCATGGAGGCCATGGTTTTTCATCCTAAATGAACTACGTTACACTTTTAACTTACAGGTCATGTCAATGCGGACAAGACAACTAATCTTTGATCTTGTCCTAGAAGTCCCTAACTTATCCTGCAGCATAAAGACATCACCACGCCAGGGTGATGACACAAAACTTTATATCTTTCTTCTTTAAATCAAGCTTATCTTTCCTGCCTCATGAAAAACTTTATAAGTTATAAGTCATATGTATAATCATACTTGTTGAATCGACAATATGTGAAATCTAATGTCTCTGTCTCATATAATAATAATGAATGATGGGGTCACATGTATAACATGAATATGTATTCCTGTAAGGATGTGTTTCATATCTTAAATTACACCAAATTAGTATTTGTTGGAGTTAAGGTTAATCTGTCAGTATATTGCCCTTTTATATTAATAACAGAGTATGAATAGTTAATAGATTCATTGCACATTAAGTTAATAAGATTTACACCACATTAAAGCCTAATTTATACTTGTCCGTCTGCGTTGGTACGGAGAATGAAAATTGGTGAAAAATAGGTCTAAATCATAATCAGCTTTGAATTAAATTTCAATGAAATCATGGAGGCCATTGTTTTTCATCCTAAATTAACTAAATTACACTTTTAACTAAAACCTAATTTATACTTGTCAGTCTGCGTCAGTACGGAGACACGCAGCGTCATTTTGTGTCGACACAAGGGCTCTCGGACGGGCTCACGGAGGGTGACGGAGACATGCCCCCAAAAATAACTGTTCGTCGAGAGCCACGCAGAGCGCAAGCTTGTGATTGGTCAGGACGCCGTTTCCTTGAAATATGTCAACAGCACCGCCATTGCCGACTCAATAAATAAAGAGAGCTGAAGATATTATTAGCGGCAGACACGGAGCAGATTAAAGAATGCCTTGCAGAAAAAGTTCGAAAATATGAAAGTTTATTTACCTGTCACTGAAGGAGTAAATGGTAAATGGTAAATGGCCTGTATTTGTATAGCGCCTTCTTAGGGTTCTACAACCCCCCAAGGCGCTTCACAACACAATCAGTCATCCACCCATTCACACACACACTCACACGCTGGTGGGGATGAGCTACGATGTAGCCACAGCTGCCCTGGGGCGCACTGACAGAGGCGAGGCTGCCGAGCACTGGCGCCACCAGTCCCTCCGACCACCACCAGCAAGCAAGGCGGGTTAAGTGTCTTGCCCAAGGACACACAGCAGCATTCTCTGGCCGGAGCCGGGATCGAACCTGCAACCTTCCGATTACTGGACAATCCGCTCTACCTCCTGAGCTACTGCTGCCCTACAGTACAAACATACACAGCGAGCGTTTTATTCGTGGACGGAAATGACGCTTTGCAGCACCCCCCAGCTGACGAAGGAGTGTAAACATAAAACGTCTCCGTCAATGTGTATGCGTCTCTAGCCCGTGGAGTTCACGGAGAAGTAAAACTCAGCCTTTAGGATGAGTCATCTTAAGGCTTGGAGAAAGGACTGGTGGCTGAGGTCTTGGTAACGCCCACTCTAAGTTGTCCAAATTTGATTCGTCCAAATTGATAAACATGTAAAGTGATAAAAACTGCTGCTTCCCGGAACAATACAGTTGTTCACGCTGTATTAGAAAAATAGTCATTAGGTCATGAATGTAGTTCGTTAGGGATGGCTGAGAGGTCTATCGATTTCAAAGGTGTTACTTGATGACGCTGGTTTCTACAAGTCGGTCTTCAACTGACTTTTATTCTCAGGTATTTTCCCTCCCAACAAAACTTCCCCAACAAATAGCACTTACTGTGTCCAAAACAATGTTAGTGCCTGGTGTTAGGGTAATGTTGTTGAGCATTTGCTAAAGGTATCAATCAGTAATGCCACTTTGATGCTCATTGTGGATTTTGTCCATTAGACCTGCCCCAACATGTAGCACTTACTGAATTGAAGGTCCAGTCAATGCTAAAGTTAAGGTTGGACACAAGACGTGTAAATGGAAACAAACACATCTTCACAAACTATAGACTGGTCTCTCTGCTACCTCAGTTTTCTAAAATTTTGGAGAAAATTTTCAATAATAGATTAGAGAAATTTATAGAGAAATGTAATATAATTGATGACAGTCAGTATGGATTTAGGTCAGCAAGCAACATCAATGGCTATAATTGATGCAGTGGAAGAAATCACAAACAGTTTAGATAAGAAACAATATGCAGCTGGAATATTCATTGACTTTAAAAAAAGCCTTTGATACCATTAATCATTCAATACTGTTAAAAAAACATGAAAGATATGGTATTAGGGGTTTGGCCCTTAACTGGATTCAAAGTTATTTAACTGACAGAAAGCAGTATGTAAAGATGGGTGAGTTTAAATCTGGATTATTGGATATTGTTTGTGGGGTTCCACAGGGTTCTATATTGGGTCCAAAGTTGTTTAATCTATATATAAATGATATATTTACTGTATCTAAATTATTGAAATTAATTTTATTTGCGGATGACACTAATATATTTTATTCTAGTGATACCTATCAAAATTTAATATATATTATAAATACTGAATTAATGAAACTAAAAAGATGGATGGATATCAATAAATTATCCCTGAATTTAGATAAAACTAAAGTAATATTCTTTGGAAATTATACAGGGAATTTAGACCCAGGAATAAATATAGATGGTATAGTTATGTAGTGTCAGAAATTAAATTCTTAGGAGTGACTATTGACAGTAAGCTAAGCTGGAAACCACATATCCGGCATATCAATATCAACTATTTCGATTATAAACAAAGCTAAGTCAATTTTACAGTGCAGTGCTTTGTATATGTTGTATTGTTCATTGGTGTTGCCTTATATAACCTACTGTATAGAAGTATGGGGAAACAACTACAAAAGTTCATTAAAACCCCTCTTCATAATCCAAAAACGTGCAGTAAGAATTATTCATAAGGTAGGATTTCGGGATCACACAAATAGTTTATTTCTGCATTCCAAACTCCTAAAATTCTTTGACTTGGTGGATTTTGCCAACGCTCAATTGTTATTCAAAGCTAGTACAGATATACTTCCTAAAAACATTCAGAAGCTTTTTTCACAGAGAGAAGGGAGTTATAACTTAAGAGGAGAAGGTAATTTTAAAATTCAGGCAGTAAGAACAACAAGAAAAAGCATGTGTATATCTATATATGGAGTTAAACTTTGGAATCAACTGGGGCCAAAGCTAAAGCAATGTTCAAATATTCATCAATTTAAAATTAGGTATAAGGAAATGGTATTATCAAAATATAAGTCTGAGGTTGACGGTGTTTGAGGGTCATGGGGATTGTTCTGAATAACTTTTATTATGATCAGTTATTGATAGATATTGTTATCATTATTATTATCAGTTATTGATAGTTATTACTATTGTTATCAGTTATGGATAGATATTGTTGTTATCATTATATTGTTATCAGTTATTGGTAGATATTGTTGTTATTATTATTTTTATAAGTTATTGATAGAAATTGTTATTAATTATATTGTTTTGTTGTACTGTTTTTTTTGTTAAAAGGGGCAGATAACATAAGTTTTTTCTTCTTTCTGTCCCCTTTTCATTTTGGTTTTAGAAATTGAGTTTTTGTATATTGATTTTAGTGAATAAAATGAAATAAATTTTTGCAAAAAAAAAAGACAAACAATTATGAATAGTTGAAGAAGCACACCATAATCGATTGTAGCGCTACCCACTAGCACTAGCCGCTAGCATGCTCCGTCTCTAAGCAATAATTATATTCTCATGCGTCTGCTCTATCAGGAAACCTCTGGGTCAATGTTCTGCTCTAAACTTTGCATTTGGCTTTGTGTCTTTTATTATTTGGGGACGTTCATTCGTATTTTAGCGAGCCTTTTCATCTACGGAGAGCAGCAAGTCCAAAAAGGCAATGAGCGTAATCTGCTGGTAGTGGATGCAAACGCAAACACATCATGAATTTAGATAGATTGTTTTTCTCTGGACAAGAAATAATTACTAATATATTTTGGATGATAGGCTATGAGCCACATCTAAATAGAAGTTAAATTATTTTTCATTAATTATAAAAATATAATAAATGTCTCATGTCTCAAATGTCCCACAGGCACTTTTGAGACATGCCATTAAACAGAGCTTGGTCCATTCTCCAACATTTCTGAACTTATTTGTTCAAACAAATAAATAAACTAAGCCCTGGAACTGTGGCATAAATATTTTACTCTAAAGCTACTCCAAAGACATTAAAAGCTAATATATAAACCCATTATGGATTTTCAAATGGAAGGATTTTTTTGTTTGATCATGTTTATTGTAATAGAACAAATTTGCTATTTTTCTTACCAAAATTAAAACAAGTGTTCAAACAGTACCCTGTCTGAAATATTTTATCATATTTTCTGTGAAGGGGTATGCTTTTAAATTGATCTATTTTATTGGTAAATAACTTCCAAAATGTATGAATTGTCGAAATGGAAAAAATCGTGATAAAATCGAGATCTTGATTTTGCAAAAAGTAAATTATAATATGATTTTTTTCCATATCGCCCACCCCTAGATGGAGCATTGGTGGAGGTCAGCCAATTTTCTTCTTTGACTGCAAGGGTGCATTATCTATTCCTGAGTGGAAATCTGCCTACAGCACAATGGCACCACATTAAAAAACATATCCAGACTCATCAATACTCCTCAAACGACTTAAGCCATTGGCATAAGAGCCAAGGAGTGAGACTATGTTACTTTGATGGAGGATGGCAGATGTGGCTTGCCTATCTGACTTTGAAAATATACCGATTGTATTTTTACCATCCGCTTTCAAAAATGCAATGACTGCGGCGGTAAAAGACATCGGACAACAGTTTCAAGAGAAGCTACAACGTCTGCCGACAGCAGACAAGGCCAGACCCTCAGTAATGAAAAACCAATGGTCTGACATGAAGAAATTTCTTGTGTGTCCATCAGACCAGGTCTTCATCTCTGAGGCTCTTGGAGCCTCATTGACGAATGTGTTAATGAAGTATCCCTGCCTCGTGGCCTAAAATGGATGAGGTACATCCTCCATCTTGGCCAGAAAGATCCAACCCACTGTGCATTGGTGGACTTTTTACTATGCCAGAGCACATAGTGGGAGCTTTGTTCCACACTGCTTGTACCCTGTCCTCTAAGGACAAGTCGGTAGACCTCATGTGGTCCCGCTATAGTATTAACAGAAAGACTGGGACAAATGGATGTACAGCAACATGTCCATTAGAGAGGCTTCAAACTACCAGACAAACCTGATCATAAAAGAATGGATGTGTCCAGGAGCATCTGGGGGATCTTCATGCCTGAAAATGCCCTGCCAACACTGGAGCTAAACTTTGTGCAGTTGTACTGCGATGGACCACACCAGTCCCCATTCTACAAGCACCCGGTGAGTGTCTCCTGTGGTGCATTACACAAACAGTACAATGAGGCTTTGGTAAATAGGGCAGCAGACTACATATCACATTTCAAGGACCTTTCCTTCAAAACTGATATCCAGCTCCCTGCAAGGCTGGAGGCTGTACTTTTCCTTCCAGGGCAGGACCTCCCAAAGGTCATACAAGCTGAGAGCTTTTTTGATGTTTCAGACCTTATGGACTTATTGAAGAACGAGGCAATGCTGCTTTCCTTCAAAAGCATTGGCGGAGAAGGTCTCCATACGGTGATTGCAGCTGTAACAAAGCACCTAGTTACTACGCTGGACACCCTGTATGCCGAGTCCCGTCTGACCGGGGGCTACGATGAAACATGGAGGGGCTTCCAACATGAGATTGCTCTGGAATCATTTTTCCACGGGCAACCCAGATCATCTATTTCGATAATCTTCAGTGTCAGCTTGGGGATCTCGTGCACACACAGAGACAGCCGAACCAAAGAACGTGGGTTCCTCGCCCTGGCACCATGGTCGTCTGCCACTGTCTGGGTTGCTCCGCCACTATTGCAAATATGGAACAGTGTCGATACCTACCAAATCAGGATGCAGAAACTGTTCCAGCTCTCATCAAGTTGGGATGCAAACGATGCTGTCCTCGGGGTGAAAGTGGTTAAGGTCCTGCTGAAAGACATCTATGGACGGATGGATACCCTGCCATGGGACGTCCTAAAGGGGAAAGAAAAGCCACTCAAGATAAGGGACTCCCTTGAGTACTCTGCCCTGGCCAAGAAGGTGGACAACAACATCACGTTCTTCCGTTTCCCCTGGGTCATGCGGAGGGTACATGAACTGGTGATGGAAAAAGGAAGAGACTTCCAGAAAGTCCTGACCCTGGGATTGTCCACCCTTTCCCTTAAATTCTTCCCCTGAATACGGTACCGGGACTACCGTGGAGGTAAAAGGGTCACCTGGGACTTTGAAGAATACATCGTGGTGAGACCACAGGGGGCTCCCATCACCTCTGCCACTGAAGCTGACCTGTTGTCTGAGAAGATCCTGAAGGGGCTCCTGGAGAGGAACCTCACTGGACAAAGTCACATCAAAAAATACCGGGCTGCAGAAGGTCCTCCAGAGGTTCCCGCCAGAGCTCCAACTCAGGCCAGACAGGTAGCTGGACCTGTTCATATACTTGTCAGCCATTGGAATGATGATGGAGGGAGACTTCATTGATTACGTACAAATGGCTGCACTGCATAAACACCTCCTGGTGAGCCAGAAAAGGCTCTTGGAGTTGAAATTAAGGGCAACCTTCACCCTGCTGATCATCTGCAGGCAGTGGCGCAAAAAGTGGGTATGCAGTGTATGCGGTGCATAGGGGCGCCAGGCTGGAGGGGGCGCCAAAGCGATAATGCAAAAAAATATTTTTAGTCTGCATAATAACAGGTGTGTACTTGTCCGTTTGTGTATCTGCAAACTATATCTAATAAACACGCTGGTGATTAGGCGCCCCTCCGTATTTGGAACCCCCCTGCCACACCCCACACACACACTCACACTCTCGGCGCTCCAACGCCCACGCCCCCACTACGCGCTGGAGCGCGGTTGGAAATGTGGACGGTTTTATGCACAAGCCACATATCTATTAAGCTGTGTGTTTATTCATGAAAACGTTGTAGAATCTAGTCGCGCTATTAAGCTCCAGCGGAGCCAAGCTCTGGTGTCATCGTGAGAGTTACGTTACGTGATAAGCAGCTGTCTAACGGGAACGGCGGGAGTAATCAGGCCCCGACCGGGGTAACTCCCGGGCCCGGCGGGCCGGTCTGAGGTCGGTGTCTTTACTAGTCTTTTTGTTTTTTCGGTCCGGTGTTCAGTCACCACACTGTTGATCACCTGCTGCTGATGAGAGGATTTCTCAGTGTGGAAGGAACAGGTGAGCTGCTGAACAAGCTTTAGGTCATTACAAACACTTTCTATGCCCAAATGATATAGTGACCTGTTATTTATCATTTTATAGTTAATAGTAGGTTAATAAATACACCAAACACACAGGTGATAGAAAATAAGATGAAATAAGCCTGAATTTTTCTCCCACAGCTCAGCTCTGTTAGAAATAAGCAAATGTCTGCTTCAGCTGGACAATAATAATATAAAGGTGTTCACAGATACCTAATCTTTTCATGAAAAAGGAATATTAATCATTTTTAATTTTAATAATGATTTCATTTCATTTTTAAGGTGTGGATGTGAACATCTGAACAGAATATTCTGATTGGTGTAAAGAATACATGATATTAATAACAGGTCAGGATCTAAGGTGGGTCGGTCTGAGTCATAAAACTCTGCCCTGGGCCTAAAGCCCTGCAGCTTGATTCTACTTTGTTCCTTAAATTGTTGTGAGAGTTACGTAGTTTTGTAAGTTCTGCACACTCACACATTCAGCAGTGAGCTCTGCCAGCTGATTGGTTCTTTTGGTGACATCAGTTCAATTGTAGTACTGAGCAGATGCATCACTGGATTTTGCTGTAGTCGGTGTTCAAAATGGATATAAGAAAGGACAGGATAACTTTGTTAACTCAACTATATCATTATAATGCTGTGTACATGCACCAGCCTGTAACTCTACTTTTTTCTTAAAATGCAAAAGACTGATGCTTTTATATATAAAAAGTCCAAAATTTTCTTCCAGGGGCATGCCCCCGCACCCCCTACTGAGACTTATCTTCCCTGACCTTTTTTCATGTCTGCCTTTTGGAGCTGGTGCACTCTTTGTGGTAGGGTATAATAGCCGGGGGGGGGGGGGGGGGGGGGGGGCGCCTATTTTGTGTCTGCATACCCCTCCAAAAGTAGGTAGTTGCGCCCCTGTCTGCAGGGACTGTATAATCTACAAACTGGCGCTGGAAATTGACGGGAATTATATTTTTTACCTACTGTGCCTTTAAATTTAGAAATTAGAATCAAGTTAATCAAATATGTTAATCACTTTTCTTTCCAGGTTTATTGATACACATATGATTCTTGTACTCTTTATTGATCTGCATTTAACCATGATTCATGCATGTTTACATCAAGCTGTGAGTTCCAGCTAAAGCAAGAAAGTTCTCAGCTCATGTGAAGGTCTGGTTCTGGTATCATAAAAACTGTGTGCAAAGGGAGATCAGGATTCTCTGACCTAGAAACAGATAAGACAGGAGAAAGTTTAGACCAGATGGCTTCATTCCTGGAGCCAGATATCATAAATATGTCGATTACCAAGGGATACGAAAGGTAGGACCTTGAAGGGAGGTACCAGGCGGAACCAGGTTCTGCAGAAGGGATAAAATCTGTGCATGCTGTGAAACTTCAGATTCGCCATTATACGAGGGGAGATGGTCGGAATCTCCCCGACTGTACATCGGGTTACAATAAAGGATGATTGAGTGAAATAAAGAGTTTACGTTGATTGCAACGAGGCGGTCTTTATGGTTCGTGATTTCTTGTTTGATCAGAAGAATTAACGAACCAGAGAGTGGGAAAGGAAAGAGTAAGTCAAATGCTGAACCAGCTCAGAGGAAAGAAGAAGAACGGAACCAGGATCACAAGGGCCTGAGAGGAGTGACGTCAGACGAGCTGCAGAAAACCAGATTTGAGCTAAATACATCAGGAACAGAAACAACATATTTTCCCATGACAAAATACCCACCAAGTTGTCAGAGACGAGGAAGGCCCATTGAAGGATGAGGACGACGAGGAAGCGGGTCCGTCAACTGCTGGTCAGCCGGAACCCGATAAAAGGGACCCGAACATTCTGCTGGGGGATGTCCAGCTGCAAGAGGACAAGGAAGAAGTTCACAAACCAGCAAAAGTTGAAAGCCAAACTGTCCTTGCCTCTTCCAGTGGGGCTTGGACAGCTCATGAAACTAGCCTCATCGAAACAACAGGAACCCTGGACAAAGACTACAGGAAGTACATGAGAGCTTGCCTGACAGATGGCCTTGTCATGAGGTCAAAGGAAGCGTTCAAGAGGAGGAGAAATATGATTAGGTATGGCAAATGAGTAGGTCTCTATATTGACCACCAAGTTCAGGAATCATGTCTGCAATACCATCTTTCTGTTACGTTTCACTTTTGTTTAACTTTCTGTAATACTTGTGATTTTCTCCTGGCAGCAGTGATTTTCTGTTACTTTTCATTTTGTTCTTTATGGTCCCCAGAGTGGTTGACTTGTTGTAATAAAGACTTTTAAAAATAACAAAAAAATACAGAACAAAAAAAAAGAAAAGAATAAAAGTCAGTTGAAGACCGACTTGTGGAAACCAGCTTCATCAAGTAACACCTTTGAAATTGATAGACCACTCAGCCATCCCTAACGAACTCCTTTCATGACCTAATGGCTCTTTATCATTATTCAGTCGTTGAATGACCATTGTCTGCACAGTCGAAACCAAGAAGGCGGAGTTGTTTGGAACTTGATGCTTCATGCAGCTTTATAAGATGACCTAACTTGTTGGTTCATCACACCTTTTGCTCAGATGAGGACAGACCTGGAAGGACTGCAGAACATGTCTTGAAAATGTTAGAACACCAACACCGTTTTTACAGGTGATTTCTGAGAAGGCATTTACAATTCTTGTGTCCAACCTTAACTTTAGCATTGACTGGACCTTCAATTCAGTAAGTGCTACATGTTGGGGCAGGTCTAATGGACAACATCCAATATGAGCATCAAAAGCCCTTTTTATAAAACAATGCCGCCAATTTGCCGCAACGCCGGTGCGGCATCAGGGAGCGTTAGGTCGTTTATAAGAGCTCAGACCGTGGCGGTAATGTTGCGCAATCATGTCCGTTTTATAAAAGATTACGCGATGGCGGCAAAAAGGAGGTATGGGGGCGGTCTCTGCACTGTCGC
Organism: Aphyosemion australe; assembly: GCA_006937985.1. Taxonomy (NCBI): domain Eukaryota; kingdom Metazoa; phylum Chordata; class Actinopteri; order Cyprinodontiformes; family Nothobranchiidae; genus Aphyosemion; species Aphyosemion australe. The sequence goes on along the minus strand of SSNS01000103.1, from coordinate 6,993 downwards.
GGACTTCCGTGTATTTTGGACATAACTTGCTTTTTATTGCGATCGAAACAGCGCTCGTTAAGTTTTTATTTTATCAATCAGCTACAGGTGTCTGTCCTCCACCATCCCTGTGAGCTGTCAGATGATCTGAGCTGCAGATCTAACGGAGAGAAGCTCCCGGAGCACCGCATCGGTCCAGTTAATCATCTCAGCTGGTTCTGTTTACAAACGTGAAACTTAAGCGCGTGTTTACTTTCATTTTTAATAAAGTTCCCGGCCGGAGCGCAGCATTAATTCATCACATGGTCATGACACCTCCCTCTTTTGCGCCAAGGCTTAATGTGCGTTTATAAGACCGGCGAAGCCGCAATATTACCGCAATATTACTACCAAGCGTGGCGGCACGAATGCCGCAAAATTCCGGTAAATTGCGGTAATATTGCGCTGATTTGCCGGCATGTGTTATAAAAAGGGCTAAAGTGGCATTACTGAGTGATACCTTTAGCAAATGCTCAACAACATTACCCTAACACCAGGCACTAACTTGGTTTTGGACACAGTAAGTGCTATTTGTTGGGGAAGTTTTGTTGGGACAGAAAAATACCTGAGAATAAAAGTCAGTTGAAGACCCACTTGTGGAAACCAGCTTCATCAAGTAACACATTTGAAATCGATAGACCACTCAGCCATCCCTAACGAACTCCATTCATGACCTAATGGTTCTTTTTTTATCATTATTTGGTCGTTGAATTACCATTGTCTGCACAGTCAAAACCAAGAAGGCGGAGTTGTTTGGAACTTGATGCTTCATGCAGCTTTTTAGGATGACCTAACTTGTTGGTTCATCACATCTTTTGCTCAGATGAGGACAGACATGGAAGGACTGCAGAACATGTCTTGAACATGTTAGAACACCAACACCGTTTTTACAGGTGATTTCTGAGAAGGCATTTACAATTCTTGTGTCCAACCTTAAATTTAGCATTGAGTGGACCTTCAATAGAGCTTTCTACAGTAGCTAAAAATAGATTGCCGCAAAGCACTCTGGGAAATATGGTCATACAAATGGATTCAATGGCAATGGATTCCTATGGGTCTGAGTCGCTCCGATCTAGCTAAAGTTATTTTTTCGTCTCCTAAAGATTTTCAAACAGCAAGGAACTAAGTGCTGCTGCTGGGGGAGGTGCTAATCGGACTCTAGACGCCCAGATCGGATGTTGGAGAGGACTTTTTATCCTTTTTCCAAAGCCGGTAAAGTCAATAGTATAACGCTGCAGACCCGGAGACGCCAGTTTCAGGCAGACACCACGTGAAACAGCTGGAAAGCTACACGGGCTAAGCTAAAGACAGAAGAAGCAAAGCGGTGGTAGTTTTTAAGTTGGACGAGCGGATTTTAACTGTGTGGAGCAGATCAAGAAAAGCATGTATATTTGTTACTTACATCTTCCTGGAGGGGAAAGTCCTACATCTGAGAATGACCAGCCGCCGGTCGTAATGACGCTCTCAGTCGTGGGGTTATCCAGAAGGAGCAGTGGACGAGAATTAATGCAGGACGCAGCATTGTTAACGAAGAGTTAGAGGCAGTGGTGTTAACGGAGGAGAGTTAACAAGGAGGCAGCGGTCCAGCTGAACGTCTGGGCCAAACAGCATGTCCACCCAAACGTCCACGAAAAAGGTTTTTGTCCAGAGGTGAGTGGAATATAAAAAGTAGGGACACAAATGATAACCTGACAGTTAAAAAACTACCTTGAGAAAATGTTACTTGAGCACTGTGAGTAATGAATTTATTTTTATATTACTCAAGAAGGAGCGGTGATGGGAATAATGGCATTTAAAACAACAGCGCTGCTAGCGAGGGTTAATTTTTACTTTCACTTTCATAGTGCTTCAGTTCTGGTGATCGATAATTAGCAGGGTTGCCATCAAGAAAAGATCTCTGGTATGTTTTTTTTTGTCAAAACAACTTCCTCCATTTTATGCCTTCATATCGATGTCAAAACGCTCTGAAACTGTATATTTTCTATTGTTAATGCGGCTTATTAGTATGACTCTTCCCAGCAGCCTTTGCGTGGTGACGTCAACTGTAGAATACCCTATTCAGTAAGTGATACATGTTGGGGCAGGTCTAATGAACTAAATCCACAAGGAACATCAAAGTGGCATTACTGATTGATACCTTTAGCAAATGCTCAACAACATTACTAATATTTAATTTCTTTACGTGTGGCATTAGACAATGTTGCCCCTTTAAAAAAGAAGGTCATTAAGCACAGGAAGTTGGCTCCCTGGTTTAATTCTGAACTGCATACTTTAAAACAAAACTCTAGAAAACTGGAGA